>QTSX02002324.1:0-159860 GCA_014839935.2 Entomophthora muscae | reverse complement strand
CCCTTAATTTTGCCCTGAAGGCTAACCCAAGGCTAGCTTTGAACCTCAAATCTTTTGTTATAAAGATTTCCTGCCGTGTCCTCCTGGATGTTGTCCCCAGGAGCTTAATACAAAAAAGATTATGTGATTACCTTGTGGCCCTGAATGAATAATATCTGCTAGAAGTGGCTAGAGAAGCGCCAAAGTACGTGGAGACACAAAGACAAAAATGTGAATTAGAACTTAATTTTATTGAAAAATAGGAAATGGATTATATAATGGTTTGTGATACCACAAAACAATACCAGGATAGTAGGATCACTTGCCACAAGCATGAGTGGGACAAGTGAGTTGTGCAGGATCAGGAAACTGAACAATTGTATTTCCCAATTTGGAAGCCAGCCTCATTTCAAAGGATGAAAGCAAAAGAAAGAGATTTGTCCTCAAAATAACCCAACAAAGGCAAAATCAAAACATAGTAAATGGCAGCATTCACAACAGCCCCTGGTAATGGACACTACATAGAGCCTTGAGAGGGCATCAGCTGTGACAAGTTCCTTCCCAGGCTTGTACTCAATGCACAACTGGTAGGGGGATAGATGCTTGACCCAGCCTGCCTGGTGGTGTGTCAAGTTGGACTGCGTGTTGAAGTACAGGAGCAACTTGTGATCCTGTCAGGATGTTGGGTGGAAAGATGGCCCTTTCCAGGTAACAATGCCATTTTTTGATGCAGTGTACAATTGCGGCTAATTCTTTACCATGTATGGGATAACACTGTTCTGAGATCGTGAGCTTCTTGGATTCAGATGCCACGGGGAGAAAGACACCCATGTCAGTTTCCACCTGTAACATGCCCCCTATGGCTCTGTCAGTGGCATCAGTCTCAAGTTTATACTGGTGGTTCTGGTTGGGGAATTGCAATAGGTACATTTGTAAGTCTTTGCTTCAACATCTCAAAGGCTTGATCTCTGACAGGGGTCTAATAGAAGCGCTGTTTAGTGTTTAGGAGCTCAGTGAGGAAAGCAATTAGTTCTCTGCAATTGGGAATAAACTTGTGCATATAGGCAACCGTGCCTAAGAATGTACGCACCCGGCCCACATTGGTGGGGGGCAGCATGCTAGTGATTGCCTTGATTTCAGCAGGGTTGGGCTTTATCCCTTGGGCAGAGATGATTTGCCCAAGGAATAGTAACTCCAACTTGAGAAACTCACATTTGGAGGGTTTAGCTTTCAGCTGATTTTTCCAAAGGGTGTCAAGGACAGCGTGGAGGTGTTGGAGGTGTGTGGTTTGATCTTGACTAAAGACAATAATGTCGTCAAGGTACACAACCACGCACTTTCTAATCAGTTCCTCAAAGGCTTTGTTCATCAACATGGTGAAGGTGGAGGGAGCGTTGGACATTCCAAAGTTCATGACACAACACTCAAACAACCCGTAGTGTGTGCAGAAGACAGTTTTTGCCTCATCCCCTAGTGCAATGTGGACCTGGTTGTACCCTGCAGTGAGATCAATCTTGCTAAAGACCTTTGCGCCTGCAAGTGTATCAAACAGGTTGTCAATCAGCGGCAGGGGGTATTTATTTCAACTGTCACCTCGTTTAAGGCGCAGTAATTGGTAACCAGGCAAAGAGACCCATCCTTCTTAGCTACAAAGAAGACAGCCGCCCCGTATGGAGATAGCAAGGGGCAAATGAAGCCCTTATCAAGCGCGTCCACAAGGTGCTGGCGGAGGGTTTCATCTTCCTTTGGTATGAGACGGTATAATGGTTGTGCTTTAGGTAACAATCCTTGAAGTTGTAAAGCATGCTGGATCTCTCAGGGAGGGGGTAGTTAGTCCATTGTTTCACTGAAAACATTTTCATATTCCTTGAGGAGTGTGACAAGTGCTGGTGGAAGCAGAGTGGTCAAGGGGAGGGCCTTAGGTGGTTCAGTGTGGATAACTTCAACTGAGCATTGGTTAAAGTCTAGTTCCCCCTTGAAATCATACAAACCTGTTTCTGTTATTCTGACAAACACAATATCATGGAGAAACTTACTCATTTCAACAGGATATATCTGAAAGCCTATCCCATTTCTATTGAGGGTGATTACAGATGTATCCCAGTCAATGTAGCAACAGCTGTGTTGAAGCCATTCAAGGCCAGCAATGACATCATGACTGAGCCCTGCTATGATCAGCCCAGAGAGCTTAACCTGGATGTTCCTCATCTTCATAGAGAAGGGTACCGTCTCATGGGTAATTGCCACTCTACAGGAATTAGCTACTTGTACTGCCTTGAATCTGCTTGGCACCCAGTCTAATTGTTGAGAGTCAGCAAGCATCTGGTCAACCATAGTGTGATTGGCCCTGGTATCTACCAATAGTTTGTGGGTGTTCCCATAAAAACGGAAAGAATAGGCCAAGAGAGTTACTTTATTTGAAGAATGGCTTGTTTGGAGAACAGGGTTGTTGCTGTGGACCTGGAATATGTCAAGGGTTTCAACTTCATGCACATTGTAATTGCAGGGGTTCTTTGCAAGGAGGGATTAAGAGTGAGGGTTAAGTGGGGTTGTAGAACCTCTTGTAGCTGCAACCCCCAGGCTTTTTCCTGGTTCTCAATTTGCGCTAGATGGAGTTCCCCCTCGCAGGGACACTTAACCCCATTTCCTGTTGGCGGGACTGGCAGCAGCCTAATTAGTTGTGGGCACTGCCAGGAGTGGGGCAAGGTTGGGGTGGTGCGTCATTGAATCTGCAGAAGCCCATTGAAGCCTGATTATTGGCCTCCACAATGGACTTGTAGCAGTTGTCAATGGAGGTGCAGCAACCTACGGGAAACCACTTGCAGATATGGGGTTTGAGCCCATTAACTATCAAGGTAAGGAGTATGACATTCCCATTGGTCAAAGCTTCTGGGGCAGCGGCAAGATATTCAGGGACAGACCCAGTCTTTTTAATGGCCAGGAGGGGAGTTCCCACCACAATGGGTGAAAAGGTTTCACTGTGGCAGGACTTTGTGGCGTCCCTGAACAACGCCCAAGTGAAATCTATCTCTTGGATGGCCCAGTTGGTGAACCACACCATGGCAGGTCCCGTAAGACGCCCAGATGCGGTAGCAACTCACATGGGCTCAGGTACTTGACAGATACAGAGGCTGGTTTTTGTAGAATGTAACCAACTGACAATGTCAGCTCCTTCAACACCGCCCGCAAAAGATTCAAGCTGGAGGTTGAGCATGTGTTGGGAAAGGCCCAATTGGGGCAGGGTGATGCTTGCGTTGCACTGCCCAAGGTGGAGTCAATTATACACACTTGTAAGTGCCAGTTGATCTTGGTAGATGACATATCCTTTGGGGATGTCCCCTTGGGGATTGGCAGGAAGGTTTCTTGATGGGGAGTAGCCCTACGGCCCGTACTCTGTCCTTTCTTGGGGGATTTTTTTTAGGTAGGTAGTGAACCTACCTGTGACAATCCATATGTTTGGTGGTTTGTAGGCGGGGCTAATGTTGGCCAAGCAAAAGTTTGGTTGTTTGTTGCAGGTAGAGGCCTAGTAGGAAATGATGGCTACTAGAGATGTTAAGGCCTAGCTAGTAGGTGTAAAGACTACTAGAGGCAGATGTTGCCTCCACCCAGCAGAAAATATTAGCTGCTGTGGGCTAGAGTTCTTCACCTAGCAGAGAACTGTGGCTGCAAAAGGGTGAAGAATGAGATGTCTAGCAGGGAACTTTGTCTGTTTAAGGTGGAGAAGGGTTTGGACCCCTGGCAGGTAGCGCGGGCTGCCAGGGAGGGGAAGAGCTCTGAGGGCTCTACATACCCTGATACGCTTACAGGAGGTCTGTGAGCAAGCATCCTACCTAATGGACTGGTAGGATGTCCTTGTTTATGCCCTTATGGGAGCTTTTGGGGAGAACCCAGAGTGAGCATTAGAGGGTATAGATTTTCTTGGAGGTGTCACCAAGGCGGTTTGCTTGGGGAAGCAAGCTGCAGAACTTGGTGTGATCAGGCCTCTGGGAAGTAGAGCTGATTACTCTGCAACTGAAAGCCCAGACTTAATCACCTGAGTGAGTAAAAACAACAACATAGGCTTTGAGGATCTATGGTTGGATAGCCTAAGTGGATTGCCACTTGCAAGGGCCCAGTCAAACGCCAGTTCAATGTAGACTCATGCCTGGGTCTACAGGTTCTGGTAACAGGGACTGAGATAAAGAACCAAGGTGGTTCACAGAATCAGCAGAGAAGACTAGTGAGAGGAACTGTTTGATCACAGAGAAGGCTAGTTGAAGGACTGTTGGTTCATATTGAAGTTTGGAACCAAAATGGTTCATTGTGCAGGTGAAACCAAGATAGTCCTAGTGAGAATGAGTGGAAGGGCTCAAAGATCATGATGCAGAAGTAGCTGGTCATGATAAAGGGGTAGCCAGAGGACTGATAGGCTGTTTAAAGACTGTAAAAGAGCTGTTATGTGAACTAAGATAGAATTTTTGATGGTTAAGCTGAATAGCTGGAAGATGTGGTTGAAGAGCTGGCTGAAGAACCCAAAGATGATGGTGAAGAACTAGTGGTCCAGAGAAATGAGCCAATATTTTGCTGAATTGATTTGCCAAAGTGGATAAATGTAGAATGTTTTGCCTTAGTTTAGTATTAAAATCAAGAAGGAATGTAGATAGAAGTGTGGGTAAGATATTTATTTATTAAGTTCCTAGGATAGATGAAGGTATGTTGCTTTGAGAGCTGGATACAAAGTTGTTTTGGTGGGGACGTTTTCCTTGGATTTTACAAGATTTGTAAATATATGGGGGGAACGTTGAAGAGGTCCAGAAAGAACATTTTAAATAGTAATCTACTATTTAAATGAGTTTAGGTTGAACGCAGGGAAGACTGGTGCCAGAATAATGGACTGGTTAACGCTTTGGTGCGTGAAGAGTTGTTGCTTTGAGCGGTTTGAGCTGTGGAAATTATTTTCCTAGTTGGATCCCGGTGGAACTTTAGAAATGGTCTATTTCTGCGCTCTGCATTCATTGGTTGAGTTCTGGAAGGTTTCCTGCTTAAAATGATTGGTTAGAAGCCAAAAGCTTAAAGTATAAGCAAGGAAATAGTGAATTAATACTTTAAGCTTTTGAAAAAGTAAGTATGTAAGCTTAAGTTATTATAGGAAAAAGTGAGCGGCAATGGTTAAAGCTTCTGAAGAAAGCCATTTTGAAGGCGGAACCGTTGGAAAAAGGACACTATAAGAAGGTAGCTGGCTGGAAAGTTACAGGGTCTTTACAGGTCTTTCTGGGTTTTTTTTAGGTCTTTCCCAGGCCTTTTGAGTTTCTGCCAAGAGGTTTTTGGAAGCCTTTTTATTATCAGCAGGAGATTGGTTGTACTTATACAAGTGGAATAACAAGGCCACTGGAGCTATGAAGAGAGCAGGAGCCCACAATAACGGTGCAGGAGCCCAATAAAAAGAAGCCGGATCCTAAGCGCGGCGCCGGAGTCCAAGTTTAAGGTGCAGGAGTCCAAGTCTAAGGAGCAGAAGTCCAAGACTAAGGTGTAGGAGTCCAATACCAAGTACAAGGAGTCCAAGATATTGTTGGAGGACTCCAAGTATTGGCAAATTCATGTTGTTTCCTTGACCCCCTGGGCCATATACAAGAAGGTTTCTAGGGGGATCTTCCTTCTGAGAGTGAATAAAAGCCCATTTTGACCCCTATACATATTTATGGGATACATTTTCCCTTACTAGAGAATGACAATCCCTTCCAGCTGGTCCCTGGCTATGATCCAGGACACACTTTGGAGACTGGTGGACAGGAACCCCACACTATTGCTGCTACCACTGTTGCAACTGAACCAATTGAGTCCAGTATTTGATTGGGGAAGACAACAGTCCAATAGAAAGGCCAGGAATGATAATAATAAGGTATTGTTTTATTATAGAATACTGTGATTAATATACTATATGGGGAAAGCCACAAGGTCACAAGGGGGTGGCATGGTGACATGTTCCATGTAGGATTTGAAGCCAAGGAATAACTTGTGCAGGGATCATCAGGTCAAATTGGCAACACTCCTAATTAGGAGAAAAGGCCTGCAATTTGACATTGCCATCAGATTGGTTCATGTTGTTAGTGTCAGGGACCCACTTTAAGGGGAACAAGCCCCCAATTTGGTGAGCCAAGGCCCTTAGGTTAAGCCCTGCAATGGCCAAACAAATGGGCACAGTGACAATGGCGAGATGGCCCAAATTTCCCAAGTATGCAAACCTTCCCATCAGGGAGCTAAAACGACCCAAAAGGTAATATCCTACCATGTATGTCAATATGTAGAACAATGTGTGGGGCTGTACCAACAAGGGTTGGGCAGGTGGAGGAGTAGAATGGCGACCATAGTGGAACTTTCTACCCCAATGACCAGAGGGATACTTGAACCATCCATTGGCCAAGGACTCCTTCTGGTGGGCATAGTTGGGAGAGGAGTTTTGCCAGTTGATGATGGAAGTAGGATTCTCAAGACCTTTTATGGTTGTAAATAGAGAGACTAGAAACCATAGCAGGAATAAAATTCCCTTCATGGCTTCAAATGGGAGTTACTAAGAGATAAGCTTGACAAGATAAGATAGAAAATATTCTTTATTGTTGGAACAATTGGAATGAATAAGGATTGGGCACTTAAATAGCCTTAAAATGAAGGCTGAAATATTTGAGTGGAGTTTGGGAAATGAAGGGGATTTACATGAGTATATCATTGAAATGATACCTGTTTCAGGTGTAGGATAAGTTGTTGCTTAATAATTGTCAAACTTATTTGGTGCAGGAAGAGGAGCCAAGAAGATGCCACAATGTTAATGATAATTAAGCGGTGTAGATCCAGAAGATCTAATATCTTAAAGTATGGAGCCTTATCTAAAAGCATAGAGAGCAGGTCACCAATTGTCAGGCTGGCTTTACACAGCCAATCAGAAGCAGAGATTTAAGTGATGTTACCATTCTTCTTATTAGCATTTTTGAATTTGGAAAGCACTTTGAAAGCAAAATCCAATTGAATAGGATGATAATAAATAGGTAATCTAGTGTGTTGGCTGATTCTGTACTAATGTTACATTCATAATTAGAGTCCCGGGTTTGAATCTCATTCTTACAAGGTTTCAAGTGCCAACTAGTGTTGAGAATGTTGTTATTTTGTGCCTCTGTCTTGGTATCTCCTAACCATTCATTCATAAACAAAATGGAGTCAGGAAAAGAATTCCTGACAGTTAGATACGTCAAGGGGTGACTCATTGAGCGCCCCCTGTGTATTGTAATATATGTTGGCAGGCAAGTCTGGAAACTTGGTTGCAACACAGGGAGCAGTGAGAATGCTGGGATCAAGTGCTGGGTGTGTTACACCTGGCGGGGATGACTCAAGCGACTTAGAGGGACTTGAAGACAACAGGTGTCAGAAAGTTAAAGTGCCACATGTTTACAATAGGGGCTCAGGAGGGGCCCCTGAGGCAAAATCAAACAATGATTCATTAGAATCTGAGGATGATGATATTTATTGGTTAGAGAATGCCCAAGCATCTGCAGTGAAGAAACTGGAAGTGATTTTAAATCCTCACCAGAGAAAAGAGATTATGAGTCATCAGAAGCTGTTTGCATAGGTTCTAGACATCTACAAAGTAGATGCAGCAAAAGTGCAAGTCTGTAAGGATGAAGGTGTGTGTCTTCAGGATATCCTGAAGTGGTGTGAAATGTGGATGTCATTGAAACAAGCCAAAAAATAGCTTAATTTAAATTTCACTACAAATGCTTGGGCATCCTCTAACCAATAAATATCATCATCCTCAGATTCTAATGAATCATTGTTTGATTTTGCCTCAGGGGCCCCTCCTGAGCCCCTATTGTAAACATGTGACACTTTAACTTTCTGACACATGTTGTCTTCAAGCCCCCTATCAGTTGATTGAGTCATCCTTACTAGGTGTAACACACCCAGTACTTGATCTCAGCACTCTCCCTGCTTCCTTTAATCTTCTTGGTGCCGCCTGTGCACTCTATCTCACCTGGTATTTTTTTGTCTAATCCTTTTTTTAAAATGATTCATGATTTTTCTTTTATAATTGTATTTATAAAATTGATGCTAAGCAGTCAGAGATTTTTGATGTAGATTTCTTCAAAATGTGACTGCTTTATGTTTGTTTTGAACATGGATTACTTTTGCTTGCTGTCTCATTTTTAGGGTTTTTGTATTTGATTTTAATTTCATTGTGTGATTGTCTATTTTCATAAGCTGGACATAGATAAATGGAACTTTCATTGAGTAAAATGACCTTCAACTGGAGCCAGTTGAAATTTTTTGTGACTGAATCAATTTGTTCTGAACTGAACTATTTTTGTTTATATCAACAGGTTAAAAAACTACTGTATTATCTTTTATCAGCTATTGGAGCTGATAGTGAGATTGTTACAATAATAGGAATCAAGAGCCCTAATTAAGAGTCTTTATTCATATTTATCATATGGAAATACCTCCTATTGGCTTATAAAGCTAATTGAGCATTTTTTGTCCCTTGATGAGGGATTTTCTATTCTGACTTTATTAACTAGTGTGATGCCAAATTTGATTTGTCATCAAATATCAAATATTAACACATTTCCAAAACCACTATATAAACCCCAATCTATTGCAATAAAGCTTACTCTATTATTTCCTAAATATCACAAATCTGTAATTTGGCATTGCAGAAAATTGGAGGTCACTTCTCACTTACAAACTCTTGTTGTTGATTGATTGATTGATTAATTGATTGATTGTTGTTGAAAGTAGAAATTTCTACTCCGTCCCGCCCCTCCACTGCCCCACCTAGTCCGCCACCCACTACTGTGGTTACAACCTGCAACTCCCAAGCTGCTTTCAAGTTCTGGGCTTCACAGAATGTTGGCACATTTAGTGGTGAAGGGTTTAGAGCTTGGCTCTATTCCTTTGAGGACTATTGTGACACCTTTAGCCTCTTGGATGCAACCAGACTCAAAGAAGTTGGTTCTAAACTTTGCAACAACACCTGTATATGGCACCAAGATATGCTCTTTGACACTTGGGAAGAATGGAAGGTGGAAGCCAAGAAGTAATTCATTTGCCACAAATCTGACCCTCAACACCTCTTGAGCCACATCAAGATCAGCCAGTTCTCAGCCCTCCAACCTTTCATTGTTAAATTCCAAGAGTACACTAATAAGGTACTTGCGCAACAAACAAAAGGGTTCTTGGGTACTGAGCGCAAGCTACTCATTGACAACTTCCACATCTTGGTGGGCATACCTACTTTTGAGAAAGCCCTTACACCATCATATGCAGGTCTTATCTGTAAAGCCAACCCCTCAACATTGGAAGAAGCATACAACTTGGTGCGCAAGAACTACGCAATTTACGTAGAGAGAGGAAGATGAAGACGCCAAGGCTACGTCAAAATGGAACCCCTTTGCAGTGGAGGCAAAGAATAAGGAACCATCCTTGGTAGAAACACTTGAGGCCAAGATCAAGGAGATACAAAACTGCTTTGAAGCTATCTACCTTGCCCATGAACGCCCTTCCAGAGTTACTGGTTACAGACAAGCACAACACAATGCTCCTTTCACTGGCAATTGCTACAATTGCAACAAACAGGGGCATAAGTCAGAAATATGCACTGCTCCTTGCTCTATCTGCAAGGGCACTGATCACAGTAACTATAGCTGTGCCCACCGCATCTGTACTAATGTGCAGCGCCCCATTGCAGTAATGATGTCCAAACAGTTTTATCAAACTGAGAAACGCCCCCTCTCTACACCCAAGGGTGTCTCTCCTTTGAATAAAAAGAAAAATTCTGATTAAATTATTGACCACAATGGCCCTGCCCTCTCCCCTTTGATTAAACCCAGACACATAAGATCTTGCGCACCCTCTCCTGACCAAGACTACACACCTCCATCATTGAAACGCCATGAGAGAGAAGCAAACCCTTCACCTGAAAGACTCCCAATTAACAGTGAAAGTCTCAATACACCAAATAGCCAAGCCACCACTGAATTAATTGATGAGGTCTAAAAAGAAGGCACCCATGCACCACTCACTACGCCCTCACTCTCCACACCTCCACCCACAGTTTGTGACAGAAGATGGAACCCCAAACACCCCAACCCATTTGCCTCACTCAAAGAACAGCTCAACTTTGATGACCCGTTGTTGGCTGAAGAGGACCTCAGATACAACTTGGTCACTGTTGAAACAGTGCCAGAATCCCCAACAACTCAAGCTTACACCAACAATAGTGTTGAGCTCAATTTGGAAATTCCCTTTGAATTTCCCACTGGAGATGATTCCCTTGACACATCATCAAGGTAGCAAATGCAACAAACAGAATAACTCACATAGAGGATAATTACATGAAAAGTGACAGTGTTTACAATAAAACACCAATGGAAACATCACCATTGGTTGAAGTAGATGCCATAAAAGATCCACCAATGGAGATGTCACCATTAGTGGGAGCAGGATTGACTGTAAACCCACGCGTGGACACAACAACTCCTGAGGAGACGGAAGTGAATTGCAATTCACCTATGGACACATTCAACACTCCTATGGATAAAGAATTAGTGGATAATTGTAAATCAAACCTACCAATGAACACAGAAGAACCGGAGATGAATGACTGTCATGAATGACATTTCAATACTTGTATTGAAACCCCAAGAGTTAAACCCCAGTTCCCAGAAGGTGGATCCAACCCTCCAGACCAGTCCAGGACCTGCCAATCCGTTAAGAGATGGGCTCAAATTGGTGAATTACTCCGCGTTCCGCCGGCCTACTACAAAGGACCCTCCAAAGACAACTCAAGTCACACAAAGTGGACGGGGGACCACCAACTTGCTAAATTGTGTACTCGAGTTGACAAGTTACTCCAAGAACTGCCAATCTCCCAAGGACAATTCCCCGAATGGTCATCAGATTGATGCTAACCTGGAGCCACCAAAGACCCAAACCTACACAGCGGTTACAGCTTGCCTTAAAGAGGTTAAAACAAACCCTATTCTCAACTCTGCCAACAACCTGCCAGCATGCCGCCCAGAAGAGGTAGTACAATTGGATTATTCAGGTGACATAGTGAACAGTGGCGGCAAAACAAAGCATCGCCTTTCCAATTTGCCAGCACAGGCACAACCTGGATCTGCCGCCCTTGGGACCCCAAGCCGAGACCCACGTCCTGCCAGCACCTTGTCTGCAAACTTGAATCCTGCAAAAATTGAAGGAGCAAAACCCCATGGTATAAAAACCCCAGTGGTATGGTGAAGACCACATTGTCATTTTTGATAATAAAGTTTATGAACCTTTGGTTTGAAAAAATCTTACCCTATCTAGTCTTAGTGATCTTCCATCTTAATTCCAGTCAAGTAGACTGCCAGGCCGCCGCCCTCCCCCAAGACCAACCTGCCAAATTGCCCCAGGCATTATACTGTCCCCCGGGAGCCCCCTTTGGACCTGTGCATTTTACCAAATACCCCCCCCCAACCTGGCCTATTCAGAGTACAACTTGGAAAACATCCTCATTGCTGACCCTTTGGCAAGGACTAGAAGTACTGAGTACATAGGACGCAAAGGAAAGAGGGTCGAGATCCCACCCTTACTGTTCAAAGACAAGTACAATTACCTGCCTGCCTACTTTGTTCATATGACTCCTCCTTTAACACCACAACCAGACTGCCCGTTGGAACCCACTGCCGCAGCCAAGACCACCTCTACCCAACTGTTTGGAGTACTCTACATTACTTTGACAGAATTGGTAGATTCCATGGTCCCCAACTCTGGACCTTGGTCCTTACTCGGGCGATCTGTATCTTATATTATCAAGTTAGCACCCATTCTATGGTGGGCCCTACCCGCCGGCTCGGCCGTACCTCACCCCAAACCGCCCAAGGCCTCTACCTACAACTGGCTTCCTGACAATGACAACTACAAACCAATAGTCCCAGGAATCTCAAAACATCCATTGAAGCAGACACCCTAAAAATTGAAAATTAAATAAGGGAATATCAATTGACAAACTGTTTGAGGATACCTCAATCACAATTTCATTGGCTGATCTATTCCAAGAGAGTCTAACACTACGTCAGAAAGCCCACAAAGCGGTCTTGGCTTTGCAAGCCCATAGGAGAGAAGAACTATTCTTGGCTGGCACCGGAGCTCCAAGAACAGAAGGCACTGTTAATGGACACATGACACACGTCATCCTAGACAGGGGCGCCTATAGCAATTTAATAACAGTTAAATTTCTAGAAAGCTTACCTGATGTCATTATCACCCCGTCTGACGTCACATTCATCATGGCTGATGGAAGCAAAAAATTCTATCTTGGCATGGTGAAAGGACTGAAATTATGGATAGGAGGCGCAGAGATAGAAATTGACGCTGCAATCTTCAATCACCACAAATATACACTATTGATGGGAAGGAAAACAATGACTGAACTGGGTATCATCACCCAATACACAGGCAACAATTGGACAATTGAATACAACAATTTGAAAATTCAACTATACGTCACCTTTGACACCCCCCAAATCACTGAGTTTCTATGTGAACCTATTGAATCAAATATTAGCAAAAACAAATGGCTTTCAAACGATCAGAGGTCCCAACTATTTGAAGTCATAGAGCCATGTAACTCTAACATAGTGGGGGACTCAGATGACTTACCAGAAGCTTCGGGCTTTAAACATGAAATCAACACAGGAAACGCGCACCCTATCATGCCCAGGTTCTATCAACTACCACAATCTAAAGAAGAATTTGTTAAAAAAGAAATCAACAGATTGCTAAAACAAGGTTTAATCAAGCCTAGCTCCTCACCTTTGACCTCTCTGCTGGTAGTTATTCCTAAGAAAGGAGGCAAGCAAAGGATGTGCGTCAACTATATTCCTCTAAACAAGGTCACCATATGCGACAATTAACCATTACCTTGTATCTCTGACATCCTAGCTTCCTTTGGAGGAGCCAAATGGTTCTCCAATATTGATCTTTTTAGTGGGTTCCACCAAATCCTAGTATGCAAAGAAGACCAACCTAAAACTGCACTTGTTAGTAAGTGGGGACAGTTTTAATATACCAGAATGCCCTTTGGACTAAAAGGTGCACCACGTACATTCCAAAGGATCATGAACAGCATGTTCTCTGGCCTCATTGGCAATTTTGTAACCGTCTACTTGGACAATATCACTATCTATTCAAAAACCTTTGAGGAACATCTGGAACATCTAAAAATCTGTTTAGATAGAATAAAGAAAGCCAACCTTAGCGTCAATGCGGAGAAATCAATCCTTGCGGTACAAGAATTTAAACTCCTTGGACACACTGCTGACAAAGAAGGCAAACACCCAGACCCGGACAAGACAAAAGCAACAAGCGAGTGGCCAGAACCTACAAATGCAAGCCAGGTTAGATCATTCTTAGGCGTTGTTGGGTATTACCATCAGTTCATACCCAACTACAACAACATTTCAGCACCGCTGTTCAACCAAACACACAAAGACAGGGAATTCCAGTGGGGACTAGAAGAGAATAACATGTTTAATCAACTAAAAAAAGGCTATTACCTCAGACAGCGTACTCATCTACCCTGACTTCAACAAGAAGTTCCACATCTTCTCAGATGCTTGCAAGGATGCAATAGGAGCCGTACTGTGTCAAGATGTAGAAGCAACTTTCAAACCTATAGAGTATATGTCAAAGAAATTCATCAATGCTGAATACCACTATTGCATATACAATAAGGAAGTACTGGCAGTTGTCAGAGCCCTGAATAAATTCTGTTATTACGTATTGGGACACCCACTTACCATACACACATACAATATTGCTGTGTGATTCATAGCGGACAACCTAGGAACAAACTCAAAAAGAATATGTTGGTTCACTGACCTCATTGACTATGACTTTGACATTCAACATGTCCCAGGGAAAAAGAACACTGTAGCTGACGGTCTGTCCAGGCAGTTCTCACTACTTACCGAGATGTCAAACTACAAAACAAACTTACAAAAGTTTGTAGACACTGCCACCTCAAAGTTGAAATTGAATTCCAAGGATGAGGCCAAAGAATTCATAGCAAAATCCCTAAAATTCACATTAGTAAACAGCAACTTATTTAGAAAGACAGATGAAGGTCTACAAATAGTACCTGCTAAGAACAAAAGGGCAAAGATACTCACAGTGTCAGGGATCCAACTTGTGGGGGTTCCTGAGAACTCGCAGGCGGACAGCCCGCAGGCCCATCAGGGAGGGCCCACCACAGAAATGGGGCTAACTTTACAATATAAGATAATGATTTTCCAAGAACTGCCCAAGGTCCGCTTGTAGGCACTATGGAATCAATCAATCCAGTGAAGGTGATATACATCACCCCAAATACTTGGGTGGAAGTGGATTGATCAGTGGCAACAGATTCTTGCGGGTGGTTGGGCCGCGGGGTGTGGGGCAGCGTCATTGGAACCAAATATGTGGGCAGGAAATTATACTTGTCTTGGAATAACAGAGGGGCCAGATAATTTTGGTTCCTTCTCTGTAAAGGATTTCTGTCTCTCTAGTTCTAGCTTCAAGGTCGTGGATTAGGATCTCCTCCAGAGTAAACTCCAAATACGCCGGGTTGGGTGGGTACTCGGTAAAATGTACTGGGCCAAAGGGAGCTCCTGGTGGACGGTAAAGTTTGGGCGGCTGGTCTGCGGTTTCTTGGGGTAGGTGAGCACGGGAAGCGGAGCCGCAAGGAGTAGACTGTCAGGTGAAGTAAAACTAATAACAAGTATGGCATGATCTGGTTGAACCAAAGGTTCATGTCACTTTATTGCAAGGATAGCAATAGGCATCTTCCTGGCGGCCCAGGTATAAGTATGCCCATCTATCATGGTAAAACTTTCACAAATTCCTTTGGCCTGGGTTTTCCTGATTACCAGGTCTTCCCAGTCTTTGGTGGCATCAATTGCGGGGGTTATTTCATTGGCTGGTTCAAACTGAGGAAGCTCAAATTCCCTAGTCAGGTTGTGGGATTGGTTGCCTCTGGGTGGCCCGCATTCTATGGGAAAATTCTCTGTTTCCCCTTCTGTATGGGCCCAAGTTATTTCAAAATCAGTGGCTGGGCCTGCCTGTTGATTGGCTGTCTTATTGGGAACCCCCAGTGTGGAGAGTATTGGCGTAGGTACATTTGGTTCATCAAGCTTGAAAGGATTTTCCGAAGTCAAATCCTGTTCTGATTTGAGCCCAAAAAACTGTGGGCTGGCGGCCCGCAAGATGCTGGGGTTCGAGTTTCGTAGTTGGGGCTTTTTGATAAGCATAGTTGATAAGAGTTTGTCACTCGTGACACACAGAAGCACATGAAGGAAACAAACATTTTGGTCAACACGCTACTGTGGAACGACTTAAAGCATCCTACTGGTGGCCAAGTATGTACAGCGAGGCCATCAAGCACATAGAAAGATGCCAAGCCTGCCAAAGGTTTAGTAAGAAGATTGAACACTCAAAACCAATCATACCTATTGTCGTGAAAAGATGTTTGACCTCTGGGGCATCAACTTCTTGGGACCCCTACCAACATCTAAACATGAAAATAAGTATGTGTTAGTAGCAACAGAATACTACTCAAGATGGCCAATAGCAGCAGCTTACCCAGACAACACAGCACTTACCGCGGCTAAATTCCTATATGAGAAAATCATGCTACAGTTTGGCCCACCATCAACTATACTGACAGACCAAGGACCTCACTTCCGGAATCAAATGATAGCAGACCTAACAAAATTGGTTAGTATCAAACATAGGTTCTCAACAGCATACAATCCACGATGCAACGGGCTTACTGAAAGATTCAACAAAACACTAGTACAAACCTTGGAAAAGTCCACCAAATACCAACCTAGCACATGGGAAGACACATTACCTGTGGCATTATGGCATTACAGAACGAAAGTGCATGCAACAACACAATTAGCACCATTCAAAGTAATGTACGGCGTGAAACCACCAACTACTATACCTAGAATCTTACCTGGGAAAGACGACGTGACCAACTACAGACAAGTAGTCAGAGCCAAAGCCGTGACTGCCATCAAAGAGAAGGCTAGAAGAACAAGAGAGACACAAGAAGAGATGCACTTCAACTTACCTATATTTTGAATTGGTCAATGAGTTTTTAAATTAAAGAATAGCTTAGTAAACAGTCATTCGGGGAAGTTCAATACCAAGTGGACAGGACCCTTCACCATCTATTGACTAAGCAATAACAACAATTATTACCTCGAGAATCATGAAGGCGTCAGATTCGTACAACCAATCAACGGCACGCAACTGAAACCATACCACGAATAATTTAGTGGTGAAGTGTGATGCCGAATTCGATTCGTCATTGAATATCAAATATTAACACATTTCTGAAACCACTATATAAACCCCAATCTATTGCAATAAAGCTTACTCTATTATTTCCTAAATATCACAAATCTGTAATTCGGCATTACACTAGAATGAGGGAAGGTCACTCATGGATAGGGATGTTTCAGCTCAGCCCTGGCTAGCTTCCGGCTCAGGGCCGCTACAGCAAAAGCGAAAATGTGATATATTTAAACATTTTAAATAAATCTTTGATGAGATTGACCTAGAGCTAGAAACCAGCTGCGGCTACCCAGGGCTTGGCAGAAGCAGTCCTAGTCATGGATTTTATTTGAACTTGATGCAGCCTGCTTGACACCCTTGTGGCTGTGCAAACCTGGTCTCCTTCAATACCATTCTAACTTGTAAAATCAAAATATTTACTTGCTCCTTTCCGAGCTAATAATGGCCTCTCCACCTGAAGCAGTTTATGTTCAAATATGTGATCAATGTTTTCAACGTCGTAGCAAGTGCTCCCGCCATCTTCCTTCTTGCACCAGATGCTTATCAAATCAAGTGAAATGCACGTATGAAAGAGAAACAAGACAAAAATCTAATCTTATAAATAACCCTCAATTCTATCAAGGAATAAGTTCATTTTCTATCACGAAGAGATTTTTTCCTCGCCCCAAAAGAAAGCAAATTGCTAAGAGCTCTCAAACTTCTAAGCTTGAAATCTCCCTTCGAACTGGAGCTTTTACCCTTTTTAGAGATGTTTGGCCACAAAGTCGATCCTCAATAGCAAAAGATTTTAACTCTCGTTCGATTTATAATATCATCAGCTGTATGGTGGGACTTCCCGTTCGCCAGAAAGAAATGCCTAGGCCTGAACTGCTAAATGTTTACATTCAACTTTTTAGTTCCTTCAATTTGACCTTTACAAGAACCAAATCCAAGTTGGAAACACCTTCACAACCCACTACAGGAATAATACAATATTATAACCTACTTAGTTCTGCAAAGGCGGCTTATTTCAAGCATGTCAATATCGTTTGCCCCTTATTTTTGGAATCGACTTTTGAAGAGTGGCATCGGCCTCCTTTACTGATGTCTGCTATTTGGGTTTGTGGCCTTTCTTTTTTGCCTAAAACAGAACTTTCCTCGAAGCTTATCTCAACTTTGCTGACGAAAATTCTTAAAAGCCTAGGCACTGTATACTTTAAGCCAACCCTTTCGAATTTACAGACTCTTTTGGTTTGCCTTATGGGCGGCAAAGACTTCACTTCTTTTAGTGGAGTCATAATAGGGAGGTTTGAACTCATCGCCCCCGTTATCTTTCAGTTGGGTCTTCATAAAGACGTGCCAAAAGGAAAGTTTAATAAGACTCTTATTTTTGAGCGTCAGCTTGCCTTCTCAACCGTCTTATATCTCAATTCCGGAAGTGTCTATGGCTATGGTCTATCGTCTATAATTTTTTACTCTCAGTTCAATTGGAACACTGGATTGCTAGAATTTGCCCGTCAGCTCACCAGCTCGACTAAGGATCTTGGTTCTGTGATATCCTCACAATGTGGATATTTGACTGCCATAGTCCTGAGCCGCCTTCAAATTCTTAGAAATGACAAAAATTCTAGCTTTGAAGATGTTTTTCAGTCGTGTGAAATTATCAAAAGGCAAATGTATAGTTCCATTAGAGCCATGTTCAAAAATTTTGAAAGCTTCAAAAATAATTCATTTGGCCCGGAATTTTCTGATTTAAAAAACTTGTTTTTGTTCTCACTAAAAGCACGATATGAGAGTATGTTGGTTTATTATTACCAAACCTTGTATTATTGTGCTTCTAGCCGCTCCTTGTCCCAAACTAAAACCAATGAGTACCTATTACTTTCGATGTTCCACTGTATGCGATTGATAGAAAATACTTCCTTTATCCCCCCTAAACTCTGCATCTACATCTTTCTTGGACCGTGCTGTTATTCTACAACCTGGCTGGCTTCTAACAAAGGTTACTTCCCCGAGCACGCAGCAATAACCGATAGCATCAAGCTTGGTCTTTCTATATTAAAGAGAGGAGCCTCCTACCCCGGTATCATGCAGAGTTCCCTAATTCTTCTAGGGCTTTCTTCGTGTATAGTGAAATCTTATAGCTTCAATAAGAACTAAATAAACACCAGGTTAACTGATTTGATATTTCATTTTGTTGGTAATTAAAGCCTCACTATCAATATCATGTTTTTTATTTGAGGGGTGTTAGAAATCTATAGACTGTGGTATTTTACAATCCACCAACATAATATCCTAAGTATTCTAACATTAGGAAAGTTCAAGAGAATCTGTGAATTTGGTGTAAGCTGCAGCTGGGAGAATTTGTTGTCATCAGAAGCAAGAAGTCTGACAGGGCCCACAGCCCGGGGGAAATGGGATGTTTTTCTTACTTCTGGATAAAGGTTCAAAAGTTGTTGTCTCTAGATTTTACTATGGGAATTTATTCTGTATGATAACATTATCATCTTTTACTATAAACTAATAAGGTTTGAATTGGGAAGAGGATTAAAAAATAAACTACTCTTTATCGTCAAGTCCAAAGAGGAACATAATAATAAACATCAGTCTTTATTCATATAAACTGACATTGAGGCTGGACCAGCTGCCCATATTATTTCTGAAGTTAGCTTACAATGCTAAGATACAGACTGAAGTAGCATTATAGCAACACATAAGGGGGTCCAACCTTGAGGGGTGGATTTTGTAAAGAAGCTTGCTTGACAGCTTTCACAGCATCAGTGTTCTTTGTGACACAGTACAACTGAGTCCCTTAATCAAGCAGGGTCAGTTGTCTATCTAGGCCACTACCCAGGGCTAGCTAGCCAGTGATAGCTACTACTTGGTGGAGATGATTGTTTCAGTTAATCAGAGCTACTCTAATACAATAGGCTTGTGTGTAAAGTTACTCCCCCTAGCTCTGGATAGGAAACTATTTCCTTGTCAAACAAAGAAAACTTCCCAAAAATTAGCTAAACCTCTTAATTCTTTGGAGGATTTAGTACATACAGTGGACAAGAGATTTGTTTTGGTGTACCTTACAGACCCCTCTGGTTCCATTGCCCCTCCATGGGATGAAACACTGGTCAATTTGGATTATTTACTGGATTGGTGTTGACTGCTCTTAAAACTATAAAGGTCAACCAATCAAGAGTTGTCATATTGACATCCACAAATTCAAGTTTATCTGGGATTAATAGGTCCCTGAAAACCCTCTTAGGCAACAACCAAGCAGAAGCCAAGCCGTAAATTGTTAAGAAACCTTTCAACACCCCTGACTTAAATTTGCAAAAATTTTCTCATAGCCAATTGGGTTCCCTCTCCCCATTCCATGGCTCCTAAACTTCAGCTATGTCCTTTAAATTTGGCAAGGAGGACTTTTATTCCCTTGCTTGCTCATTTTCAAATTCAATAAAATTTAACTTCAAGATTTCACTCTTGGGTCAACCACTTTCTTAAAAAATACTTGACGACACTCCCTTAAAAAGTTCCCCTTTTAAGTTCACTTGCCTGTCTTCTCTAGTCTTTTACAGAACTCCTATAGGTTTTTTAGTGTATATAGCCTGAATTACCTGTCAGGGAGCCAGGCATGGGTGGCAGCATTGGGTGACTTGGGACGGGGAGCCGCCGGGCCAGTGGGAAGTGCCCACCACAATATAGGCGCTAACTTGATAATGCAAGATAGGGATCACCCAAGAAAGCACCAGGGACCAGAATTTGGCACCATAGAGTCCACCAAGCCCCTGAGAGTATTATACAATACACCAAACAGCTGGATGGACGTGGTGCCAATGTTGATGGTTGGTTCTATTAGGCAGTTGTGACAGAAATGATCAGATAGTAGGAAGCAGTCTCCATGTGGTAGGGAATCACCACACAAATCCACATGGAGTTGATGATTAACCACCAACAAAGCTTCAAATACTGTTTGGTAAAATTTTCAAAAGATACACTAGGATTAAGTAAAACAATTACCCTTAAAAAAGTCCTCATAAATTGCCTGGAATAGAATCAAGGTGTCTTCAGTATAAAATTTGGGACATTGAGAGGAAACAAGTGTCTCAGCTTCAGATACAGTAGGGAAAACTCCAAGATTCTGGGGCAGTTGTTGCAACCAAGCTTTCCTCCTTGCCTGCTAACGTATCTTACAATACACAGAGGGCGCTCAAGGAGCCGCCCCTTGACATATATAATGACATGAATCAATCCAAAGGCAATATTGAACTACAGACTTTTTCCTAATTAGGAGCACTACCAATTGACCTGCTGACCCCACACAAGTTATTCTGAAGCTTCAAACCTTAAATGGAACATGTCACTATGCCACCCCCTTGTGGCCTTGTGGCTTTCCCCATATAGTTGTCAAGTATATACTTCTGGGAAGTATAATAAACAAAATAAAGGGGAAGATTAAGAAGAGAATGATACTTTATTGAATATGAGTATAGGCTTTATATAGTATCATGACAAGCCACATGTTGTACATGTACGTCATGGAGGTCATGGGGCTTATCTGAGTAATTTTCCTCTTGAGTCACGAGGCTTAATCAAGTTGTGTTCCATTTAGAACCTGGATTGAGTGATCCCCGTCATAGATGGTTAACTGATAATGGTGCCACTGGTTTTTTGGCTGGGCAGTGAACCATTCAGTGAGCTTCTCAGTGATTTACTCAGGGCGTTAATTCCCTGGGAGAGAGTAATTGAAGATGTTGCGACATCTCCCCCTGGGGTGCTGGAAGGCGGAACCTTGGGAATCTTCTTGAGGGTATCTGGTATACGGGCCTGGTACTGATCCAGTTTGGCGTTAGGGACAGAGAGTCTTGAATTTTGTTGGGCTGCTCTTGCCTTATACAAACAAAGTTGATCATGATGCATATGTTTTAGTTTGGTTTGGTTTGAGCTCCAATCCCTTTGAAGAGGTAGGTGTTATTGGGTTTCACCTCCATGACAATGCCTGGTCCCCACAATCCTGGGTCTAATTTGTGCTGGTTGTGGTTGACAACCCAGATCTTGTCTCCAACTTGGAACCTTTCTTGTTGTAATGGGATTGCTTCACGTTGAACCCTTTGTTGTTCCATCATCTCTTGGTCCTTTCTGGCTTGTAGTACTTTTGGGTCATTGCTGTCTGGAATCTTCTTGGGAAGTGGCAGTTGTGGTCCTGTGGTAGTACTGACAAGTGAAGGTTTCTGACCATAGACAAGTTCATAAGGGCTTTTGCCTGTATTGCGGTTGACTTGTGTTCTGCAGACCATAAGGGCAGTTGGTAACATGTCAACCCAGGCTTTTGGATTGTTGACAGATAACTTACTGAGGGCTTCCACTAGGGAGCTGTTTAGTTGTTCTACACATCCATTTGCTTGGGGGTGGTATGGGCTGGCTGTGACGTGTTTTATTCTGTTTTTGGCAAGGTATATGTTGGTGTCAATAGCTTTGAGTTCAGTGCCTCCATCTGTGATTAATAGGTTGGGCTTCCCAAACTTAGCTATGATTTTCTTGTCAATGAATTGTCTCACATTGTTGCCTTTGTGCTCTTTTGTGGCTTGTGCTACAGGCCATCTGGTTGCATAGTCAATGGCTGTGATAATGTACTTCTTGACTTTGCTTTCATCAGGCATAGGTCCCACAATATCTAACAACTATACCTTGAAGGGCTGTATGGTGAATATGGGTACCACTGATTTGGGTGGAGCTTTGGTTCAGGCGTACTTTTCACAGACCTCACATTGTTCTAGTACTTCTCTGATATCATCTAGCATGTTGGGCCACCAGTAGCAAGTCTTGAGATATTCATGCAAGTTTCTGCTACGGGTGTGTCCCAAGTCTCTGTGATAGTGGAGGATTGTGTCAATCTTTTGTGTTGACAGAATGTAGGGTACTGTGTCACCATTTGGAAGAATTTGGTGGAGGGTACCATATATGTTTTTGAACAGATGTTTGTTCTTGAGGACTTTCTCTTGGGTGTCCATTGGTGTGCCAGGTGGGAATCCTTCCTGGAGATTCCCCATGATTAACATGGACCATTTGGGGTCTGTCAGGGATCCAACCTGTTGGGGGTTCCTGAGAACTTGCGGGTGGACGGCCCGCAGGCCCAGCAGGGAGGGCCCACCACAGGATTGGGGCTAACTTTACAATATAAGATAACAATTTTCCAAGGACTGCCCAAGGTCCTCTTGTAGGCACCATGGAATCAATCAATCCAGTGAGGGTGATATACATCACCCCAAATACTTAGGTGGAAGTAGATTCATCAGTGGCAACAGATTCTTGCGGGCGGTTGGGCCGCAGGGTGTGGGGTGGCGTCATTGGAACCAAATATGCGGGCAGGAAATTATACTTGTCTCAGAATAGCAGAGGGGGCCGGATAATTTTGGTGCCTTCTCTGTAAAGGACTTCTGTCTCTCTAGTTCTAGCTTCAGGGTCGTGGATTAGGATCTCCTCCAGAGTAAACTCCAAATACGCCAGGTTGGGTGGGTACTCAGTAAAATGTACTGGGCCAAAGGGAGCTCCTGGTGGACGGTAAAGTTTGGGCAGCTGGTCCGCGGTTTCTTGGGGTAGATGAGCACAGGGAGCAGAGCCGCAAGGAGTAGACTGTAGATGAAGTAAAACTAATAACAAGTATGGTATGATCTGGTTGAACCAAAGGTTCATGTCACTTTATTGCAAGGATGGTGATGGGCATTTTCCTGGCGGCCCAAGGTATAAGTATGCCCATCTGTCATGGTAAAACTTTAACAAATTCCGTTGGCCCAGGTTTTCCCAATTGCCAGGTCTTCTCAGTCTTTGGTGGCATCAATTGCAGGGGTTATTTCATTGGCTGGTTTGAACTGAGGAAGCTCAAATTCCCTAGTCAGGTTGTGGGATTGATTGCCTCTGGGTGGCCCGCGTTCTATGGGAAAATTCTTTGTTTCCCCTTCCGTGCGGGCCCGAGTTATTTTGGAATCAGTGGCTGGGCCTGCCCGTTGATTGGCTGTCTTATCAGGAACCCCCAGTGTGGAGAGTATTGGCATAGGTACATTTGGTTCATCAAGCTTGAAAGGATTTTCCGAAGTCAAATCCTGTTCTGATTTGAGCCCAAAAAACTGTGGGCGGCTGGCCCTGCGGGCTGGCAGCCCGCAAGATGCCGGGGTTTGAGTTTCGTAGTTGGGGATTTTTGATAAGCATAGTTGATAAGAGTTTGTCACTTGTGACATCATCCCTTTCTCTCCCAGTACCCTCCTCCTTCCAGGTCCCCTTTTCCAGGTATTGTTGTATGGCTTTTTGTGTGTTAGGTAGGTTGAAGACTGGTTCCCAGGTGCTTTCTTTGGGGGGTAACCTACCCATTTGACGTAGTACTGTGGGGTCTTGTAGCGGAGGCGGTGTTTGTGGATGTACTCTACTTTGTATTTGGTTGAGCGCCCCTCTTGGATAGGTGGAGGGTTGGTCTTTATCTTCTGGTGGGGGAGGGAGGTTCCTTCTTTCTTGAATAGCAGTGATTGGTGGAAGACATTGTGGATTTTCCAATTAGGCGGCAGCTCTAGTTTGTACGCCACTTCTCCTATTTGCTTTACAACCTTGTAAGGGCCACAGCGGCGGTGGGCTAGCTTCCTGCTGGGTACATGCAGGGGAACGTTCCGTGAGTTGAGGTAAACTTCATTGCCTATTTCCAGAGGGTTCCCGGGGGCTCTTTTCTTGTTGGCAAACACTTTGTAGGTCTTAACAGCACAGGTCAAGTTCCTCAGACAGGTTTCCTGGGTGGCATGTATTTGTTCAATCCAAGATCATCCTGCTGTGTTCTGTTCCTTACTGCCAATGCTAGGGTCCCATGATGGATCAAACCCATAATTGGCCTTGAACGGGGACATTCCAGTGGAGGTGTGGTCTTTACTGTTGTATGCAAACTGGGCCATGGGAAGCATCTCAGCCCAATTGTCCTGGTTGGCGTTGGCATAGCATCAGAGGTATTGTCCAGGATTTGGTTGACCCATTCAGTTTGGCCATCTGTCTGCGGGTGGTAGGAGGTTGACACACAACATTTTATTCTGAGGTCTTTCATCACTTGGGTCCAGTAGTGGGAGGTAAACTGTGGTTCTCTATCAGTGATGATTTCTTCTGGAGTGCCGTGTTGTGTTAAGATGCGGTTGTGGAAGTGTCTGGCCGTTTCAGTTGCTGTGCAGTGGGTAGAGGTCAGAACAAAGTAGGCCATTTTGGTGAAACGGTCAACCATGACCAGGATTGCATCAAAGAATTTTGAAGGGAGAGCTCTACTATGTAGTCCATTGACACTGACTTCCATGGGCCAGCAGGGATGTCCAGAGGTCTCAGTAACCCTTCTGGCTTAGAGCAAAGCGTCTTGGTTCTTCCGCAGGTTTCATAACTGTTGATGTAGGCAGCTACTTCTTTGTCCATGCCTGGCCATGTGTAGTTCTGCTTGATACTTGAGAGGGATTTGTGTCTACCTGGGTGGCCGGCCATCTCTGAATTGTGGTAGTCAATCAATACATTTGTTTGGGTTGGGCCTTTGGGTACATAGATTCTGTTATGGAGCAGTAGGGTAATACCTTTTAGGGAGTACCCTTTCTTTGAGTGGTGGCATTCCAGGTCCTTTGTTAGGGCTTTGACTAGCTCAACTGAGTAGGCGTCCTGTTTCTGGGCTTTTATCACATTGGGTTTGCTGGCGGCAATCTTTAAGTACTTCAGATGTATCCCTAGGCTGGCAGGGTCTAATAGTGTGTGGGTGTTGCAGACCTTGATTTCCGAAGAGGAGGGGGTCAAGTCAGCTCTCCTGCTCAAGGCGTCTGGTACTACGTTAACTTTTCCTGGCTTGTAGTCTATGGTCAAGGTATAGTTGGCTAGTTCCAAGGCCCATCTTGCTTGACGTTGGTTAAGCTGGCGTGGTTTTAAGAAGTAGACTAAGTTCTTATGGTCTGTCAGAACCTTCACCAGATGTTCAGCACCGCACAAATACCTGCACCAGTGCTTCAATGTCTTCATTATGGCTAACATCTCTTTATTGTATATTGGATAGATCCCTTCAGCTGATAGCATCTTCTTGGAGTAATATGCTACAGGATGTAGCATACCATCCCCTCCTTCCTGAAGAAGGACCCCACCCACCGCAAAGTTGGACGCATCTGTCTCCAGCACAAAAGGTTTAGCAGGGTCAGGCATGGCAAGAACCGTGGCAGAGGTGAAGGCAAGCTTCAGGGTCTCAAAGACAGCGGTGAACTCCGGGGTCCAGACAAAAGCAACCTTGTCAGAGCACAGGCGGGTCAGGGGCAGAGTGATGTGAGAAATTTTTTGGATTAAATCCCTGCAATAATTTGCCAGGCCCAAAAAGCTTCTCATGTCCTTTCTGCATTTGGGTACTGGCCAGGCTGTTATAGCTTCTACTTTGTCCTGCGCCATTGCAAACCCACCAGTCTTCACCACATATCCCAGAAATTCAACTTCAGATTGAAAGAATTTGCATTTCTTTAGCTTGGCGTGTAGGTTGGCCTGCAAGAGTTTCTCCAGTATTTGGTCAAGGTGTTGGAGGTGTTCCTCATGTATTTTGCTGTATATGAGGATGTTTTCCAAATACACCACACAGAACTGGTCAAGGTACTTGCCAAGGACGGAGTTGATCATCCTTTGGAAAGTTCTGGGGGCATTACACAACCCAAACAACATGACCAAGTACTCATACAACCCATATCTAGTTTTGAAGGCTGTCTTGTATTTGTCCCCTTCTTTTATTCTGATCTGGTTGAAGGCGTCTCTCAGGTCAATTTTTGAGTATACCTGGGCTCCTGTCAAGACAGTCAGGATTCTCCTTTTAATTTTTAGCTGCTAGTATTCTACTTTTGAACTCTTTATTATTTTTGAAGCATTGGGTCATTTTTTGGCTCATTGTTTTATTCAGAAATATTCCCTCACTCTTACCCCTCTTTAACCGGCAATATTCCATCTAGTTTACAGTTAGTCTTAAGTTTCAAAGCTTACCTTGTTTTCCTCCTGGACAATTTTTGAACTGCGGACCTAAACATTAGTTAAATTCATTAAGTCCAAAAGCAGAATACTTTTTTGCTCCTGCTGCTTATGCCAGCATCTTCAGACCAGGTTTTCCCGCTCTTCTGCTTTTTGCTTTCGCTTTTCACACTCTGCCAAGCAACATCTGTTCCCCTGCTTTATCTCCTTTACTTTGGTCTTAACTTTTTAAGTTTAAACCACAAGAAACATGTGCTTCTGTTTTGTTTTGCTACACTATTTCCACTAACCAATCTTGGTTAAACTCATTCACCTCAATTCTGCACCTCACTACCAAGTAAAATAAAAAGTCTTGGTTTTCAATCTTAACAATAAGTTGAGATTGTTTGACTTGCACCTCAAAAAAAAGGTACTTGTTAGGTTTTGTGGCTTGTGTTTTCTTTTCCAATCTAGTTTTAACTTTTAATTTCAATCTTATGATTCCTTTTGATTTTCTATTTCATCAGTTAGGTAGTTTCTATAATAATACACACAATTTAATTATTGATAGTTTTAATCCTCCAACTAGTGGTGAGCAATACCCAGATTTAGAAATTGATTTTTTGACCAAGTCTTCAGTCATTAAGACTGGATTCTACTTTATTTTCTTAGGATTAATCAATTGTCTCAGCCCTTATGTTACTTCCTACAAGCTTCTAGGAGCCCTGGTCCAGTTGTTACTACAAACCTTACCTACTTTTTTGTATTTGACCAACATAAATATAAAAGGTATTAAAGCTTTAGTTTACAATCATCTAACACAAACTATGAGACCTTACAAAGACGTCACATAGGTTGTCAGCGTTGGGGATTGGGTAGCAGTTCTTTATAGTGATATCATTCAGTTTTTGGTTGTTTACGCAGGGACACATCTTGCCATCTTTCTTTCCTACAAACAGCATGGGCGAGGAGCATGGGCTTTTTGACACCCAGATGAACCCTTTTTTTGTCATGTCCTCCAAGTATGTCTTCAGTGCTGCTTGCTTGCGGTGATTGCAGCTGTATATGGGGCCATGGTGGGGTCGGGTTCCAGGTAACAGGTCAATGGCGTGGTCATGGATTGAGTGACTGGGGAGCTGGGTGGCTGCTTCCTCACTGAAGACGTGGCTCCACTTCTCCAAGGGGGCAGGAAGACTACCCACACTGGGTTCCATTCTCAGGGTCAGGAGTGTGTTGGGTTCCTTACTGGTTGGGCCCAACTGGAATGGCACCACATCAAACAAATTGTCTCCCTTCAAGGCAACTGTTTGGTTATGAGAGTTTAGAATAGCACCGTGTCTCTGGGACCAGGAGTCCCCTAGGATCAGGGGGTGAGGAAGCCCTTTCAGGATGATGGGGAACACTGGGTACAAGTTACGCCCAATTTTCAGGGGCAATTTGGTCACACACCTGAAACCCAAGTCATGGGAGCTGTTTCCCATGATTACTTTGACGCTTTTGTTGGTGGCCTCCAGTCCAAGGTCCTTGGCAAAGGTGGCATTAATAAAACTCTCCTCTGCTCTGGTATCAATGAAAGCTCCAACAGTCTGGGATGTTGTGGATGTTTTTGCTTCAACTTGGATAAATTTGTACAATTGAGTAGAGGTGTTTATTTGTGCCAAGAAAACTGAGGGGTTTCTCTTCTTGGGGCAAGCCTTGGTGAGGTGCCCAGGTTTGTGGCAATAGAAACACAAGCCTTCACAGTAGTGGCACTGTAGTTCATTGGGGGGCATTCCTGGTCTGCCAGGTGTTGGGGCTTGGCTCGTGAGCTGGGTGGAAGACAGGGCGCCTTCTTGGTTGAGGCTCAACCCTCTGCAAAAGAGGAGTAGTTCATCCAGGCCAAGCGTAGGGGAGTGGTGCTTGAGGAGCTCCTTTGGGGCAGGGCAGGGCAGGCTCCTTGGCGGTACAGGATGGCTGATAGTCTGTCCTCAAGTTGGGTTCTGGCTTTCAATTTCAGGAACTTGTCAGTGTAAGCTTGCAGCAAGTGTGGTCCTTGTTGGATATCCAGTAAGCTGATCAGGGCGTGGTGGTGGGTGTCTTAGTCATTACCTGTGGCCATCAGTTTGCTCTAAAATTGGGAGTAGTCTAGGCAGAACTTGACGTCCTTGGTGGTTGCTTTCCCAAACCAGTCCAGGGCATCACCGGAGAGCATGGAGGCCACTCCAAGGACTTTCTCAGTGTCGTTGGAGTATGAGTTTGTGTTGGCTTGAAAATGGAGGCAGAGGACTGGCATCACTCTTCTGGCTTCTTCTAGGGTGAGCTTCACCATCTGGGGCATATCCACCCGGGTTGTGGTCTGGTTTACTATGACGTTCTGCACCTGCAAGTTTGGGGTCTTGGTCTTCTCCTTGCCAGGCGGTGTGTCTTTCTGTTTGGGGTTGGTTTGGTGTCAGGTCACTGAGGTAATCAGGTTGGTAGCTAACTTGTACACATAGTAAGCTGAAATCAATAAAAATAGCATACAAGATGCCCCAAGAGTTAACAACATCTTGGGGCCCAGGTTACTGTGTTTGAGGTAGATTGCCTTAATGTCAGGGATCCAACCCGTGGGGGGTTCCTGAGAACTTGCGGGTGGACGGCCCGCAGGCCCAGCAGGGAGGGCCCACCACAGGATTGGGGCTAACTTTACAATATAAGATAACAATTTTCCAAGGACTGCCCAAGGTCCTCTTGTAGGCACCATGGAATCAATCAATCCAGTGAGGGTGATATACATCACCCCAAATACTTAGGTGGAAGTAGATTCATCAGTGGCAACGGATTCTTGCGGGCAGTTGGGCCGCAGGGTGTGGGGTGGCGTCATTGGAACCAAATATGTGGGCAGGAAATGATACTTGTCTCAGAATAGCAGAAGGGGCCGGGTAATTTTGGTGCCTTCTCTGTAAAGGACTTCTGTCTCTCTAGTTCTAGCTTCAGGGTTGTGGATTAGGATCTCCTCCAGAGTAAACTCCAAATACGCCAGGTTGGGTGGGTACTCAGTAAAATGTACTGGGCCAAAGGGAGCTCCTGGTGGACGGTAAAGTTTGGGCAGCTGGTCCGCAGTTTCTTGGGGTAGATGAGCACAGGGAGCAGAGCCGCAAGGAGTAGACTGTAGATGAAGTAAAACTAATAACAAGTATGGTATGATCTGGTTGAACCAAAGGTTCATGTCACTTTATTGCAAGGATGGTGATGGGCATTTTCCTGGCAGCCCAAGGTATAAGTATGCCCATCTGTCATGGTAAAACTTTCATAAATTCTGTTGGCCCAGGTTTTCCTGATTGCCAGGTCTTCCCAGTCTTTGGTGGCATCAATTGCAAGGGTTATTTAATTGGCTGGTTTGAACTGAGGAAGCTCAAATTCCCTAGTCAGGTTGTGGGATTGATTGCCTCTGGGTGGCCCGCGTTCTATGGGAAAATTATCTGTTTCCCCTTCCGTGCGGTCCTGAGTTATTTCAGAATCAGTGGCTGGTCCTGCCCGTTGATTGGCTGTCTTATCAGGAACCCCCAGTGTGGAGAGTATTGGCGTAGGTACATTTGGTTCATCAAGCTTAAAAGGATTTTCCGAAGTCAAATCCTGTTCTGATTTGAGCCCAAAAAACTGTGGGCGGCTGGCCCTGCGGGCTGGCGGCCCGCAAGATGCTGGGGTTTGAGTTTTGTAGTTGGGGCTTTCTGATAAGCATAGTTGATAATAGTTTGTCACTTGTGATAGGGTCACCATCAGTGCAGAGGATGTGTTTATTGTATAGCCTTGATAGGGCGTCTGCAGTAAGCATCTCTCTGCCTGGCTTGTATTCAATTTGTATGGGGTATCTCTGTATGAGACTCATCCATTCAGCTTGTCTTCTTGACAGGTGTTGTTGTGTTTTAAAGAATATCATCAACTTGTGGTTGGTGAGTACTTTGAACGTCTGGGCTCCTTCTAGGTAACATTGTCATTTCATGAGACAGTGTATGATGGCAACCAACTCCTTATTGTGTATAGGGTATCTTTGTTTGCCGTCCAATAGCTTCCTGGATTCATATGCCACAGCGAGGAAGTCTTTCTGGGCCGTTTGGATACAGAGGACTCCTCCTATGGCATAATCAGAGGCCTTGGTTTCTAGCTCATAGATACCCTTGCGGTTTGGGTATTGCAAGATGGGGGCAGTAACCTTGCGCTCTTTCAGCTGGCGGAAATGCTGATCCTGTAAAGGTGTCCAGAAAAATTTGGTTGTTTTCCCAGTGATGGCTGATAGGGGAGCTGTTAGGGCGCCCCAGTTGGGGATGAACCTGTGTACATATGCTATCATTCCAAGGAAAGTGAGGAGCTTGCTCTTGTTTCTTGGGGCTGGCATTTCTGTTATAGTGCGTATCTTGTCTGGATTGGGCTTGATGCCGTCCTTACTAATGATATGACCAAGGAAGGGGAGTTCAGTTGAGAAGAACTTGCATTTAGATGGTTTGGCAATTAGTTGGTTATCTTGCAGGGTACAGAGGACTGCGCAGACGTCTTCCCAGTGTTGTTGTAGGTTGGGACTATAGATGATGATGTTGTCTAGGTGGATGATTGCTCTTTTCCCAATGTGTTCCTTGAATACTTCGTTCATGAAGGTTAAAAAGGTACTGGGAGTGTTTGTCATGCTGAAATTGAGGACAACACATTCAAAGGATCTGTATTTAGTCTGGAATGCAGTCTTTGGAATGTATTCAGGTTTCACGCAAATTTGGTGATATCCTGCTGTCAAATCAATTTTTGTGAAGATTTGGGACCCCCCAGGGCATCAAAAAGGTCATCAATTAGGGGCAGGAGATACCTGTTCTTTATTGTGACCTTGTTGAGGGCCCTGTAGTCTGTGACCAGGCGGAGGCCTCCATCTTTCTTTGCCATGAAGAAGACAGCAACACCAAAGGGTGATTTTGAAGGTCTGATGAGGCCTTTCTTGAGTGCTTTGTCAAGGTAGGCTTTCAGAGTGTTGTCTTCTTGTGGTGTGAGGCAGGAGATGGGTCGCGCCTTAGGCACACTACCTTTTAAGTTGATCTCATGTTGTATAACCTGATCAGGGGGAAGTCTGGGCAGTGATTCTTGGAATACGGAGGGAAACTCATTGACTAGCTGGTCTCTAATTGGGTTCTGTTTGTGTTGAATTTCTGTGTTTTTAAAGTGGATGACTTCATATGTACATGTGCTCTAATTGATTTTGCTGATGTTGATTTCTTTCTCTGTTTCCATGATCTTTACAAATATGTGGTCCCTCATAAGGGTGTTGAGGTGTGTCAGGTACACATAATGGTGGACTTCTCCTCGCTGGATAGTGAGGGTGGCATTTTCCCAGTCTATGTGAGGTTTTGTCTATTGCATCCAATCTAATCTAAGCATGATATTGTATTTTGGGATTGGGATGATGGGGCCACTAATTGTTGTTTGGACATCTCCAATTTGGGCCCGGAAAGGTTTGGTCTCACAGGTAACTGGTGTGCTGTGGCTGTCTGCCATGATGACTCTTTTGACGTTACTTCAAATGGTAGGTAACTTCATGAGGTCTGCAAAACTCTTGTTAATAAGCAATTGATTGGCCCCAGTGTCAAATAGCGCTGTGCCCTGATATCTGAAAAAACAGAAAGGATAGGTAAGGAGTTTATTTCTAGATTGAGCGGTAAACAGGAGAGGGTTGCTGGAGGGAACCTGGATCATGGTGATGGAGTCCATGTCCTGTTCTCTGTACAAGTCTTGTGAAGAGGGGGAGGGCAGCTTGCCTAAGCACTCCACTGAGCTTTTTCTTCCTTGTTGGTATCTTCAGTGCTAGCCTGTTTGGCTTGTGCAGTGTGATTCCCGTTGCAAGGTTGTGTACTGTTGGCTCAGTTGTTTTGCTTGTTGGGGCGAGGCTCTCTCTTAGCTGCAGGGTTTTCCTTGCGCTTGTTGGTGGCGTGTAGATTGTCAGACTTCTGAGCTGCGTGTTTTCCTTCTAGGAATACATCCTTGAGGTTCTTGCAGTAGGTCATGTCAAACTGTCGTCTGATATGTGTGGGAAGGCCATTATAGAAGTCCAGGCGTGGTCCAGGTTCATCAAAATTGATGGTGCTGGGTGCACAGTCACATGGTCCCTCATACACGGCAATGTATTCCTCAATGGTTCCTGTCATTTTGAAGGTTTGGAGTTTGGTCATGATTACTACGTCTGAATCCTTCATGGAGAATTTTTTGAGGAATGTGGCTGTCGTAAATTGCGCTATCAATGCTATTTTGATTTGCCCTTTGAATATTGATAGTTGCAAAAATTTGACTGGTTTTGCCTTCAAGTTTGGAAATTCCTTGCCTTCTGCAAATGGGTCTGGTTCAATATCCACCCATTCCGGATTATTGTACCTGTCTGTGGTTGATCCTGGTATGACCTCATCCCAGCGTGACCCCCTCAGCCACTCTGTCTCCCTATTGAGTGATCCCCGCCTCTTGTCAACTATTTAAAGTAGAATCATTACTCCTAATAAAGACAAGTTTATCCACATTTTTGTTGGCTTTTATAATCTTCAAGCTTTTCCTTCCTTTCTGCCAAAAGGACTTTTACATCTTGTTTTCCAGGAAATTAAGGTATGTATCCTTAATTTTGCCCTGAAGGCTAACCCAAGGCTAGCTTCAAACCTCAAATCTTTTGTAATAAAGATTTCCTGCTGTGTTCTCCAGGATGTCATCCCCTGGAGCCAAACACAACAGCGGCCTTGAACACTTCCCAGTTTTCCTTCTGGTCAGGGTGTTGAGCTAGCCATTTGGTAACAAAGCGCAAGGCGGTCCCTGTGAGGCAGAGGGCAACTTTGCTAACCCAGAGTCTTTGGGGGTACTCCACTTGTTTGAACTTGCTCTCAGTGCTGTTGATCCAAAGAGAGGCGTTCTCATGGCGTAGTCCTGCAAAAGCGCCAATCTCAGCAGTACATAAGTGTTGAAACACAATGTTGTGTATCTCAGGTTGTGTAGACGGTGTTGTAGCTGGCGTGCTAGGGAAGGGACTGCGGGTTTTGAGGGCGTTGTACTGGTCAATGGGTACAAGGAGATTATTGTAGATGACAAGTCCAGGGGGGATGTCTTGTCCTACTTTGTAATCTCTCCAACCGTTAGGAAGTGACATTGCTTGGGTTCTTTTCTTGGGAGGAATTTTTCCTTTGAGTTGGGTAGGTATGGATAACCTACCTGTGCTACCACTGTTGAGTATATACTTCTGGGAAGTATAATAAACAAAATAAATGGGAAGATCAAGAAGAGAATGATACTTTATTGAATATTAATATATGCCAATATATAGTATCATGATAAGCCACATGTTGTCCATGTACGTCATGGAGATCATGGGGCTTATCTGAGTAATATTCCTCTTGAGTCACGAGGCTTAATCAAGTTGTGTTCCATTTAGGACCTAGATCAAGTGATCCCTGTTATAGATGGTTAACTGATAATAGTGTTGCTGGTTTATTGGATGGGCAGTGAACCATTTGTTGAGCTGCTTGGTGATTTACTTGGGGAGTTAATTCCCCAAGAGGGAGTAATCAAAGATGTTGTAACATAGTATATTAATCACAATATTCTATAATAAACAATACATTATTCTTATCATTCCTGTCCTTTCTAATGGACTGTTGTCTTCCCCAATCAAATACTGAACTCTAATTGGTTCAGTTGCAACAGTGATAGCAGTGGTAGGTTCACAATCTACCTAAAAGAAAAAATCCCCCAAGAAAGGACAGAGTACGGGCTGTATGGCTACTCCCCATCAAGAAACTTTCTTCAAATCCCCAAGAGGGACATCCCTGAGTGGTATGTTATCTACCAAGACCAGTTGGTGCTCACAAGCGTGTACAACTGTCTCTGCCTTGGGCAGCGCAAAGCAAGTGTCACTCCTCCCCAATTGGACCTTTCCCAACACATGCTAAATCTCCAACTTGAGGCTTTTGCAGGTGGTGTTGAAGGAGCTGACATTGTCAGTTGGCTCCACTCTACCAAGACCTGCCTTTGTATCTGTCAAGTAACTGAGCCCATGTGGGCTGCCACTGCTTTGGGGCGCCTTATGAGGCCTGCTGCAGTGTGGTTCACCAACTGGGCCAGCCAAGAGATAGATGTTACTTGGGTGTTGTTCAGGGACACCATAAAATCTGGCTAAAGTGAAACATTATCACCTATTGTGGTGGGAACTCCCCTTCTGGCCATTAAACAGACAGAATATGTCCCTGAGTACCTTGCAGCCTGGCAACAAGTCCTTGCCGCCGCCCCATAAGCCGTCACTGACAAGAATGCCATGCTTCTTACACTAATAGTCAATGGGCTCAAGCCCCATATCTGCAAGTGGGTTCCCGTGGGACGCTGTACTTCCATTGACAACTGTTACAATGCCATCATGAAGACAATTAATCAGGCTTCCATGGGCTTCTGTAGGTTCAATGATGTACCACCCCAGTCTTGCCCTGCACCTGGCAGTGGCCACAATTAGGTGGGCTGCCGCCAAAAAGTGAATGGGGCTAAGCATCCCCACAAGGGAGAACTCCAATTAGCGCAAATTGAGGACCCAGGAAAAGCCTGGGGGTTGTAGATATGAGAGGTTCTACAACCCCACTTGACCCTCACTCTCAATCTCTCCTCGCAAAGAACCCCTGTGATTACAATGTGCATGATGTTGAAACTCTTGATGTCTTCCAGGTCCATAGCAACAACCCTTTTCTCCAAGCAAGCCATTCTTCAAATAAAGTAACCCGCTTGGCCTATCCTTCAGTTTCTGTGGGAACACCCACAAACATTTGGTGGATACTGGGGCTGACCACACTATGGTTGACCAGGCGTTTGCTGACTCTCAACAACTAGACCAAGTGCCCAGCCAATTCAAGGCAGTACAAGTAGCTGACTCCCACAGAGTGGCAATTACCCATGAGACGGTACCCTTCTCTGTGAGAATGTGGAACGTCCAGATTAAGCACTCTGGGCCAATCATGGCTGGACTCAGCCACAATGTTATTGCTGGCCTTTACTGGCTCCAACAAAGCTTCCCAAACATTGACTGGATACCTCTGTGATCACACTCAACAGGAATGGGATGGTCTTTCAGATCTATATTATTGAAATGATCAAGTTACTGCATGATACCATGTTCTTCAGAATCACAGAGACAGGTACATACAACTTCAAGGGGGAAACTGAACTTTAATCAATGTTCAGTCAAAGTTATCTGTGCCAAACCACTTGCAGCTCTCCCATTGGCCACTCTTCCCCCACCAGCACTTGCCACACTGCTTGAGGAGTATAAGGGCAAGTTCAGTGAAACACTGGATCCACTACCTCCTCCCCGGGATATAACATGCTTTACAACTACAAGGGTTGCTGCCCAAGGCACAGCCCCTTTATTGTCTGACACCCAAGGAAGACAAGACTCTCCATCAACACCTTGTGGACGCACTCAACAAGGGCTTCATCTGCCCCTCCTCTCACCCTATGGGGCTGCAGTCTTCTTTTTATCCAAGAAGGACGGTTCCCTTTGGTTATTGACTGATCACTGTGCCCTAAAAAAGTGACTTTCAAGAACAAATACCCCCTGTCATTGATTGAGAGCCTGTTTGACACGCTTGCAGGTGAAAAGGTCTTTAGTAAGATCATTCTCACTGCGGGGTACAACCAGGTCTGCATTGCACCAGGGGATGGGACAAAGACTGCCTTTTGCACATGCTACAGGTTTTTTGAGTGTCAGGTCATGAACTTCAGAATGACCAACGCTCCCTCCACCTTTGCCATGTTGATGAAAAAAGCATTTTAGGATCTGATTGGAAGTGTGTTGTTGTGTACCTTGACAAAATCATTGTCTTCAGTCAAGATCAAACCACACACCTCCAACACCTCTGTGCTGTCCTCAACACCCTTTGTAAGAACCAGCTGAAGGCCAAGCCTAACAAATGAAAATTTCTCAGGTCAGAGCTCCTATTCCTTGGGAACATCATCTCTGCACAGAGAATAAAACCAGACCCTGCCAAGATCAAGGCAATCACAAGCATGCCACCTCCCACCAATGTGGGCCAGGTGCATACATTCTTAGGCATGGTTGTCTACATGTGCAAGTTTATCCCCAATTGCAGAGAGCTAATTACACCTCTCACCAAGCTCCTAAGCACCAAACAACGCTTCCATTGGACCCCTACCAGAGACCAAGCCTTCAAGATGTTGAAGCAAAGACTTAAAAATACACCCATATGCAGTTCCCTAATCATAACCACCAGTACAAACTTGAGACTGATGCCTCTGACATAGCCATAGGGGGTGTTATAAGGGTAGAAACTGACAAAGGAGTCTTCCTCCCTGTGTCTACAAATCCAGCAAGCTCACTGACTCAGAGCAATGCTACCCCATACATGATAAAAGGTTAGCAGCAATTGTGCACTGCGTTGAGAAATGGTGTTGTTACCTCAAAGGGGCCAACTTTCTACCCCACGTCCTGACAGACCACAAGTCTCTCCAGTACTTCAATACATAGTCACATTTGACACAACATCAGGCAGGCTAGGTCAAACACCTGTCCCTTATCAATTAAGCATCAAATATAATCCTGGAAAGAAACATGTCACTTCTGATGCCCTGTCCAGGTTATATGTAGTGTCCATCACAGGGGACAACAGCCTAGACCCAGACTGGCCAATGATCTATCTACGTCCTGAAGCAACTTGCTATAAAGGCCTCAACTCTGCAACTATCTCCAAATTAAAGGACAACAAAAATCAGTTCACCACTGACTCTGGCAATGTCTGTTGTAGTGCAGAGACTGGGGAGAAGACACCGTACATCCCCACCACCCAGCGGGGAGATACCATGCTGCATTACCATTGCAGCTTAGATCACATCAGATGGTGTAATCTCTTTAAAATAACAAAGCATACGGTTTGGTGGCCTTGTATGCGCCAAGATATCTTGGATCTCCTCAAAACCTGTGTGCTGTGCAAGAAGAATTTGTTGAAACCTGCACCCTCAAGTCTGTACTGGCCATCAAAGCTATGGAGCCCTTTGAAAAGTGAGCCCTTGACATTGTTGGACCCCTCCCTGAGGATAGACTAAGAAAAAAGTACATCATTACGGCCATCAATTATTTTACCTGTTGGCCAGTAGTGTGGGCGGCCACCAACCACATTGCCACCACAATCACCTGCTTTATTGGTAAAGAGATTGTGGCTTACTTTGGGCAACCCAAACATCTCATCACAGATGGTGGGCCTGAGATTGTGGGGCATGTCATGAAGGCATACTGCAACAAAAATTCTCTCCAAAGAATAGTCACAACCCCTACCACCCAAGCCAATGGGCATGTGGAGTGTCTAAATGGTTCACTGGTCCAACTCGTTTCCAAGCTCTCACAGGAGCATCCCAACACTGTGTGGCCTGAACACCTGCCCACCGCACTGCTTATCTTGAGAGCAAGGATCAACAGAGGCACCAGGTTCAGCCCCAGCGCCTTGGCCTTTGGAACACCTGACAGCTTGACAAGAGTGGAACAAGGGAAATTAAAATCCATGGTTCCCAGGAAACCCTCCTTGTTGCCTACTCCCTCCCTGAGGCAGTGGCGTGCCAAAGATTGAGACATTAAACATAAGCAAATTGAGGGGGGTCAAAACACCTCAAGGCAAGATACACTGCAGGTGACCCCATCTATGCCCTCAACCCCAATTACCCTAAATTAGAAACCAACCACCTGGGGGTCTTCAAGATAGTTGTAGTTTATGATAACCACACCTATCAGCTTGAAGATTCCCAAGGAAACATCAAGAAACTCCACCATGATTGCTTGCACCCCTGCTGTGCCATTCCCACACAAAATTTGTTTGCACAGACCTTCCCAGATCTCCCGCAGACTCTGATCCTGGTGTCTGATGACAAGCAGGGGCAAGGGGGTATTGCAACCAAGTTTCCCTCCTTGCCTGCTAATGCATCTTATAATACACAAGGGGCACTCAAGGAGCTGCCTCTTGATGTATCTAACTTCATGGACCAATCCAAAGGCAATATCAAACTGCAGGTACTTTCTCCTAATTAGGAGCACTACTGATTTGACCTGCTGATCCCCACATAAGTTATTCCTCAGCTTTGAACCTTACATGGAACATGCCACTATGCCACCCCCGTGTGGCCTTGTGGCTTTCCCCATATAGTATATTAATCATGATATTATACAATAAAAAATACCTTATTCTATTCATTTCTGTCATTTCTATTAGACTGTTGTATTCTCTAATCAAATACTGAACTCTAATTGGTTCAGTTGCAACACATTTGATTAACATTGGGAGGAGACAACAACAAAGTGCTGACAGCGGGACCCCATCTTCCTGTGATAATTTGACTTAGAATCAAATTATAGGGGATGTAGCGCAGCAAGCTAACTACAGAATGTATGATAAAGTAAAGTTATACCAGGAGAATATTTGATTTTATTTGAGTAAATCTTTTAGGGAGGACTCAACTCTTAAGAGCTGAACCGTGAAAAATTTCCATATATATCAAAATTTGACTAAGTAATACCACCTGGATCCTTGGCTCCTATTCCTTCTGCATTGTCTAGTGAGTACCTGGTCCAGTTTGCAAAGAACCCCTGTGTGACCAATTTCTGATGACCATTCTGATAAATAAGGCTGTATCAAGTGACTCTCAGATTATGTCAATTTATCAGTGTCAGCTTGCAAGGGGGAATCAAATTCAAATGGCAAACTGGAGCAGCAGTAACCCATTTTCAATCAACTGTTTGATTCAAATACGTCAGATCAGTTAATCTGGCTAACAGCTTTCTTGAATTTTGAGCTTTTTGACTTGGGCAAATAATTCCAGGCATTATGGAACCTATTGTTACACTCTTAGTCTTACCTTTTCCTCTGCGTCCAGGGTGGCCTGGTCCTTGTCTGCATCAAGAGGGTTGGCACATGTTGTGATCTGAGGTGCAGCACAGAGTCACAACGGGAAATCCTAACCTTAGGATTGGATTTGTACTAAGTCTTGGTTAGAATGGCAGAGAAGGATATGCAATTACCTTGTGGCCCTGAATAAATAATATCTACTAGACGTGGCTAGAAAGATGCCAAAGTAGGTGGAGACACAAAGACAAAAATGTGAATAGAACTTAATTTTATTGGAAAATAGGAAATGGAATATATAGTGGTTTAGAATACCACAAAACAATACCAGAACGGTAGGATCACTTGCCACAGGCATGAGTAGGGCAAGTGAGTTGCGCAGGATCAGGAAACTGAACAATTGTATTTCCCAATTCAGAGCCAGCCTAATTTCAAAGGGCAAAAGAAAAAGAAAGAGATTTGTGCTCAAAATAACCCAAAAAAGGCAAAATCAAAACATGGTGAATGGTGGCATTCACAACATTGCCCCCATCTAGATTGGCCTTAGGGGGTGATACTTGTGGAGGAACTTAGCATGCACACAAGCAAAAGGTCAACCACTGGAGAGGAGCTTTACTGTATACTCTAATCCTTGCTTAAAGGTCACTTCTAAGGGCCCAATCCATAAAAAGTCTAGCTTATGAGCTCGTCTTCCTACTCTGTGTTGATAAACAGAACGTGGTCTCCAATGACAAACTAAGGAAGGGGGATCTCCTGGCATTGTCAGGGGAGAGCTCCAACAGCTTGGTATTATAGGCGGATGTGTAGGCAGTAGCCTGTATATCAATGCTGCAGTTGACTAGATCTTTGATGTGCTCATCAGGATTCATGGCCTTATCAGAGGAGAGTAGGGGGCCCAGGAGCAACAGGATAGTGGCTTCACAACCATACAGCATAGCAAAAGGGGAGTACCCAGTGACACAATGCTTGCTAAGGCAATAGGCAAAGAGAGCAGCAGGTAAGTACAGATCCCAGTTGGCGGTGTCAGAGTAAGTAAGCTTCCTCATAATAGAAACAAGAGTTAAGTTAGCGCATTCAACTGCCCCATTTGTGGAAGGATTATAGGGGCAGAGAAAGACTGGTAAGACCCCAAGGCTTCAACCACCAAGGTCACTAATTTGGCGTTGAAGTTAGTACCATTGTCAGACAACAACACCTGAGAGTAACCATGGCGGAAGAATACATCTTGTAGCAGAAAGGCGGTGGTAGTCTTGGCATTGATGTCTTTAGTAAGATGAGCTTCCACCCACTTGCTAAAATGATCAACAGCAATTAGGATAGAGCAGCAACCAGAGCAGGAGCAAGGGAGAGGCCCTACAGCGTCAATACTGACAGTGTGAAAGGCGTGTTGAGGGGGGACTAGCTTGAACTCATGAGCAGAGATTTAGGACATTGGAGCTGGCAATCATGGCAACTAGCAATAACATCTGGGATCAGCAAGCAAAGATTTTCCCAGAAGTAATTCTTCTGGAGCCAGGCATGGGTCTTGGCAACGCATCCATGCCCTGTCTCCATATGGGCTTGCAGCACTAACAAAAGGCAAAGACTAGGCCTTACATAGGGCAAGTAGTGGTCTTGTACCTTCTTAAAAAGTTCATTGTCACAAATGAGGGTGTCTTCAGATAGCTTAGAAAGGGCAACTCAAACATCCTCTGTCTTGCTTCCCCATGACGAAGGGTATCCAATTAGTTCATACAACTGGTCAGCTTTAGCAGGGTGTATAGCAAGGATGGGCATTCTGGACAGTCTGTCAGCATTCTGATGTTGAATCCCGGGGCAGTGCAGCACAGTCAAGTCATACCCTTGTAAACAGAGAGCCCATCTAGCTAGTTGTCCTTTGGGTTCCTTGAGTTGCTGTAGCCATTTGAGTGAAGCATGGTCAGTAACCACAGTGAAATGGGTGCCATATGCGTAATGGTGGAACTGCTTGACAACATGCAGCACAGCAAGGCACTCCTTCTTGGTCACACTGTAGTTCTTCTCATGTTTATTCAGGACAGAAGAGGTATAAGCTACAGGGTGATTCACACCCTCATCATCTAGTTGAGCCAAGATAGCCCTAATAGCCAAGTCACTAGCATCAGTATACAATATGAATTCCTTATTGTAGTCAGGATATACTAAGATGGGAGCCTCTTTGAGTTTTTGCTTGAGGATTTCAAAGGCTTTTTGTTGACTGACAATCCATTTGAAAGGGACGTTACACAACAGCTGGACCAAGGGTTCACTAGTGTCAGCAAAATCAGGGATAAATTGCCTATAGTATCCCATCATGCCCAGAAAGACTTGGACTTCTTGCAGGTTGGTGGGCGGAAGCATTTTGTCAATGGCTTGAATTTCTTAGTCATAGAGCGGATTCTTGTCTGATTCATCTCATGCCCCAAGAATTCAAGGTGTTCCTTGAAGAAGGCACACTTAGATAGTTTTAACTTAAGTCCAGCTTCACAAATATTTACAAACACCTCCTTGAGATGGGCCAAGTGATCAGTGAAGGTGGCGCTGAAGACAGTCATATCATCTAAGTACACTAAAACACATGAGAGCTTCAGATCACAGAGAATGGAATCTATGGCTCATCGGAAGGTAGCTGGATCATTGCAGAGTCCTTGCGGCATTCAAGTGGGCTCAAACAATCCTTCAGAAGTGATGAGCGCAGCCTTCTGTCTATCTTTGGGAGAGAGATCAACTTGCCAGTATCCAGAAGCTAGATCCATGGCAGAGAAGAACTTAGAGCCCCCAAGGTGGCAGAGAGCATTGTCAATGTGTGGTAATGGGTAGGAGTCCTTTTTAGTTAAGAAATTCAAGTGTCGGTAGTCCATCACAATACAATGACCTCCATCCTTCTTCTTTAGTATGAGCAAGGTGGAGGCCCATGGACTTTGGGAAGGAGCAAGCAGTCCAGCATCCAAAAGTTGCTTAAGCTCTTTAGACACCTGTGCATCTTCTACTTGACTGCGGCAGTAGGGTTTAGCACAAAAGGAGGGAGCATTACCGGTATCAATCTGGTTAATGATGTCTTTGGCTAACCCATAATCTGTGCTGTCTTTAGCAAAGATATCCAAAAACTGGTCCAGTAGGTCAAGCACCTCTTTCTGTTGGACCAGAGATAGTTGCCAAAAGTCTTGGGCAATGAACAATGATAGGACTTGTGGCTCATCCTCAGGTAAGTTAAAGTCCTGGAATGTACCAAAGGGATGGAGAGATAGGACATCAGGAGCATTCAATAGCTTGCCATAGCCAACAACCTGCCCTCTAGACACATGTATGGGGAGGGCAGTCAAGTTGGCAATTAGCAGTTGAACAGGGTCTTTATGAGAGACATCCAAGATTCCTGGACATAGATAGGGCTTGTTGCATCCTAGAGAGGGAGGAGAGTATAACTCTAGAAACGTACACTCAGGTAGCTCATAAAATATGTGTGAGTCTAGGATGGCTTGAGACCCAGGGGGAATGGTTACAGCAGAAGTGGCCAAGAGAGGAATACCTTCAGACGCAGGGCAAGCCATAGGGGAACACTTCATTTTGGATGGATGTGTATGGTATTTTAGGGTGAAAACACCAGTGGGATACTCTAAGGCAAACATCTTAAGGAGCTTCCCAGGGACTTTAACAGGCTCTTCAAAGATCAGAGGGACTTTTTACCCTAGGATGGAGAGGTATACATCCTTCAAGTTGATGATCCCATTGTATTTCCTAAGGAATTGAGTACCAACTAGGAGATCATAACTCTCATTCCCCAAGACAACAGCAGGCGCAGCCAAGAGTAGCTTGCCAAATTGCATGGGAAGAGCAGAATAAGCCCCTATAGAGCAAGTCATGGATAACCCAGCTGTGCCATAAAACTGGTGGTAATTAAGGCCGGGGCAAGTTTGAGCTTCTTGACAAGCTTTGAGGAGACAACATTAACAGGAGATCCCATGTCCAAGACAGCCATGATTTTCACCTTTTGTATGGATATTTCTACACAAGCGGTAGTACAACCAAAGGGTGGGAGGATGGCCAGGATGTACTGGGCTTCTTTTAGCTCTTTGTTCCATTTTTTAATCATCCATTTCAGGCCTGGAAACTCCTTATAGACAGTCTGGAGAGGAAGAAAGACTGAGACATTTCTGAACACAGCGTCAGCATCCTCAGCAGCTTACTCAGAAGACTCAACAATCACAGGGGATCTCTTGGCTTGAGTGAGGTATGGGTGAGAGACAACCTCTTTGGCTTCAGGCAGAGGCTTGGCGGTTGTTGTAGTTTTCCCAGAACGTAGCTTATAAGGGACTGCAATAGTTTTGGGGACGGCAAGGAATGAATACCCATAGGCGTTGGGATCTTCCATATTGGAATTGTCCCTGTCAGAGTCATCAGAGATATTGTGCAACAATAGCAGGATGGGAGGTGCTTCAGAGTTGGCAGGCTCCAAGTCTGCTGTAGACAGGGGAATTGGATGGAGACCAGGAAGAATTGTAAACCAAGAGCATCTCTGCCTCTAGGTTGACTGTTCTTTTCCCAACTGTTCCTTGGGATCAGCTCCTTTAACCCAAGAATTGGTGAAGAATCAAGAGTAGTGATCTATCTGGCCACAATTATGGCAACCTTGATGTCTAGAAGGATTCTGAGAGTTCATGGTGAGGATACAAGGGCCACAGGAAAACAAACAAGAATTAGAGGCTGCTCAGTTCTCACACACAACAGCTCCATAGTGAGTGAGATGCATGTCCTGCAACAGCGTCTTTATACTCTTCATAGATGAGATCATGGCCTTATGGGCTTTGAAGTGAAGGCACAGAAGCTGGTTCACCTTGAGGGCTTGAGGGCAAGCCATGTAAGCCTCATGAGCCATCAACTGTCTACTTGTTATCAACTGCTGTCCTTTCATGTATAATCTGTCTGCAAACTTGGCTAGCGTCTCTTTAGGCTTGAAAGCAATATGCATGAAGGCGTCCTTATTCACTTCCAAACTAAGGCCACCACCAAATTTATCAATCAGAAGTTGCTTCATATCTTCCCAGGTCTCAATGATGGGCAGCTCTGGCACTACTACCTCTTGACAGTTCGGATGAAGACAGGTCAGAATGTGTTCCTTCTTGACTCCATCCGAGGCTTTTCTCATGGCAGTTTCATAGATAGTTAGGAAAGCTGCAATGGTTGAGATTTTGGGGTCAAAAATTTTGCTTAAAGGTAGGCTTAAAATGTGTTTCTGGAGTTAGGCCACTATTGTTGCTATCAAGTACATTTATGTGTGGGGAGAATTCTGCTTCTGACTCTGTGGGGGGCTGCCTGGCCCACAGCTAGCAAACACTATCTTCAAGGGTAGTCAAGGTGTCAGCAGTGCAAGTGCCTGTATTATTAGCAAGGACGTTCTGTTGCTCAGTAACATCCAGGCGCTGACCCTGTGCAGTTACTACCAAGGAAAGCTCAGCCAGTTGGGAAGTAAGAGACAGGCCCACCAAAAGACATGTGGCAAACCTGTCATTTACTGAATTGACCACTTCACTTAGTTCTTGTATGTCTTTATCAAGCTCAGAGTAATCTTGTTTCAGGAGGTCCACTTCATTGACTAGAGCTATCAACTCTATAGCACAATAGATGTGGGGGGCTCCTGACAAGCCAGGGAAACAACAATCTTTGCCCACAACTTCAGGTGGACTAACTACAGACGCCATTGCCTCACACAAAGTAGCAACCTCTTGTTGTAATTCAGCAACCTGAGCTGTCAGCGCAAGCACTTGAGGGTCAGGCTGAGGGACTTTGGGGGGGGGGCAATCCTGACTGCAGGTAGATGCTCTTAAATCTTGAATGGCATCCCAGAGCCTCTGTTCTCTGTCTGCTAGCTCATCAGATGGAGGAGAAGGCAGGACATCTGCTTTGGAGGCAGACAGTTCATTTACTTTAGTCTGGAGTTTGGCAATGGTAGTGGCAATAACAGCCCTTTCTTGATCAAACTCCTTGCCAAGTTCACAGAGGCCTTTTGCAGCATGGTCTGCTTCTTGCTATAATTGGTCAAAGGATTAAACTGCCTTATTGAGTTGCTGCACAAGTTGTTCAAAGTTGGTGAGATAGGCATTTGAAGTAGAGTCTATTTGGGTACGCCAGGGCTGTTCTAACTTATGGAACTCATGAAGGCACTCTCTGACATACTTGGAGATGGATTGGAACATTCTTTTGATGGAAGTGACCAAACAAGACTGGGAGGTGACAGAGTCCCGCTGATTTTTGGATATTAAGGAAAACAGGGAATAAATCCACTGCTGGTAGGCCACAAACTGGTCCCAGTGATGGGTGACAGTGGCTTGCAACAACAAAATTTCCTGAATATGAAGCCCTAATACCATTTGATGATAGGCTAAGGCAGGTTGTACAAAGGAGGAAAATAGATGTTCAGCGGAGCCAGCTGCCAAAAAGAGATGCTGGGGAAATTGTGGCGCTACAATCAATTTGTAGTATTCTGCTCAATTGAACTGAAGCTGGAGGCAAGAGATGGCCCCATCACGGGCTATCCCAAGGGCTACCGCCATGACTTCTTCCAAGTCAGGGGTACCTAAAGGGTAGGACACTAGGCAGGGACCACTCCCAAGGTTCAGCACCGTAGGGACAATAGGCGGGTTGACAATGTCTTCTTCAATAGAAGGACTGGTAATTTTAGGCAAAGTTGGCTCTTGTATAGGTGGAGGAAAAGGTTCTGAAAACATTGTTGCAAAAGGAATAACCAAGGGGCTTACAGCCCCTGTAGTGAGCACCATTTTTGTTGTGATCTGAGGCGCAGCACAGAGTCACAACAGGAAATCCTAACCTTAGGATTGGATTTGTACTAAGTCTTGGTTAGAATGGCAGGGAAGGATATACAATTACCTTGTGGCCCTGAATGAATAATATCTACTAGACATGGCTAGAGAGGCGCCAAAGTACGTGGAGACACAGAGACAAAAATGTGAATAGAACTTAAACTTTATTGGGTATAAAGATTGGGATTATATACTGTGTAGCTTTACCACAAAACAGTACATGGACGGTAGGATCACTTACCACAAGAATGAGTGAGGCAAGTGAGTTGCACAGAATCAGGAAACTGAACAATTGTATTTCCCAATTCAGAGCCAGCCTCCTTTTGAAGGGCAAAAGTGAAAGAAAGAAATATGTCCTCAAAATAACCTAATGTAGGCAAAATCAAAACATTGTGAATGGCAGCATTCACAACAGCACAGGTGTGTGGGGGGGTCTTCTTTGCATTGTTATTGGGGGTAAGGAGGATCAGCTCTTGACAGAAGATGGAAAAAACATGGGTGTAAATGGCCTTGGTGGCCCCAGGAAGAAGAAAGAACGCAAGTGTAATCACTCAGATGTATATCTGGGCATGTACCATCCAGAGCTGGCAGAACATCCAGGGGAAGGTGGAAAAGGTACCAACAACTAACTAGGTTGACACCCTTTTTAACTTCATCAGGTTCTACTGAGTTGAGTAGCAGATGATACAGTCTTTGACTCCAGGCCTGTTGTTGTAGAGGAGGAAGCACTCCCCATTTGGAAGTTTCTTGAGCTTGTGGGTGAGCCTAAGCTTGAAAATTACGTCAGAGGCCTTAGGAGGAAGATTGGTACCAATTTTCTTGTTGCTAATGAACTTAACCAGTTGTTCCTGGGTTGGCACCAACATGAGATTGTTGGGCTTGAGATGCTGCAGGGGCTTGATGGCCAGATTAGAAGTGCAGAGGTTGGCAGAGGTGGGGATTACTTGAAGGAGGTACTACTTTGGCATCCTTGTGATCAGGTGATGGGGGCTCACATGTGTGTTCTGCTTTTAAGCAGTAATCCTTTCCCAGACTTTGGTATTCAGGTGGGCCCCACAAGACTTATCCTCACAAACAAAGTTCTTTTGTAAGAAAGGGGGCTAAAATAACTAAGTTTGGCTGCCATTCAGGTGGGAAGATCCACCAGGACACCATCCAGTGTAGGACTGGTATGGCCGCTCAAAGAGGCATCCAGAGCAAGGACACAGGGGATAGTCAGAGGAAGTAAAAATCCAAACCTATCAAGAGAATTCCACCAAGCAACCAAGGAGTCTAACTGGGAGCATACTCCAGGAAACCCAACTCTTCCTCAAAAACTGCATACTTTGGTTCTGTGCAGAGGGGAGGCTTTGGGGGGTACACTTTTTGGAAACCAGAGGAACAGGTTTGAGAGGAAACACTTCAAAATCATCACAAGTGAGGCTCTTAACAAAGTTTTTACTGGTAACATGGAGGTCTTGAGCACTATCAGGAATGTCATCATAAAATTGCAAGAAATGAGTGGGGCTGTCCCCAACGTAGTGGAGGGAAGAAAAAATCTGGCCCCAGAGATCTGGGGAGGTGGTCCAAATTATTACCAAAACTGGTGCCAGAGTGAAAGCCACAAACTTCACAAAGGGGACCAGCATTTTTCAAGAAACCAAGATAATTCAGAGCCTTTCTAGGGGTAATAACAAGTTTAACTCTTGTGGCCAGTAGAAGCAGGGAATTTCCCAAAGGCCTAGGGATCAAAAGAGACGTCAAAGCCAAGCTATACGCTTTAAAGGAGAGCAGGAAGAGCTTTTTAAAGCTTATAAGTGAATTGAGGCAATAATGAAGCAAAAAAACAACAAAATAAACTTAAAATAGGTAAATATAAGGCTTTAATACTAATTTTAAAGTTTGAGTCTAGATTTTAAAAGTCAAAGCAGTAAGCTTTGATATATATGCTAACAAGAGCTAGAGAAGCTTTGGAGAGGGCGCCAGGATCCAGGGGAAGACTAGGAAGGTAAGTAATAGTAAACCTAATACTAAAAAAGCCAAGAAACTAAGGAATATCACCAAAGTGTCCCAAAAATTAGAAAATTAAAAATGGGAAAAGTCAAACTTTATTTTATAAGAATGAGCAAGAAGGGGACTGAAAGTCCCCTGTCTTGCTTTAAGGGATCAATTCTGAATTTACAAGGTCATCTGACCCAGGCAGTGAGCCTGATTGGTCAGGGGGGAATTTTTGCAAGGGAATTTCAGGGTTTGAATGTTTCTCATTAATTTACAACTTAACTTTGGATTGGGTGGTGTCTATGGGATACTTCAGGATGCCATAAATTCCTGTTTGAATGGGTTTTGTTGATTTGACAGGAGCGCAACCTGATTGATTGTACTTCATCTGTTTTAAATGAGAACAAAACAAAACCAAGCCAACAAGTAGTCCAAATTAATCAGTGATTATTCCCAAGTAGGAATAAAAACCTGAACATCAGCATTTACCACATGAGAAGGATACACCAGTACAAATCTCTCTCAATTGTGTGAGCTAAAACCTCAAGGGAATTAAGAGGTTTAGCTTGATTCTGAGCAGTTCTTTGTATGTCAAGGTAAGATTGTCCTATCCAAGGCTAAAGGGGGAGTAACTTTAAAGCTTTCTTTTGGTCTGCCACTTTTGATTATTACAGTTGAATATTTAATTATTTGCAATGTACACAGGGCCACCTTTAACTGACATGGTGAGGAAATAACAAGGAAATCACTTAGGAACTTTGAAATCCTCATCCACATTACCAATGTTGTGAATAGTCAGTGGATCCCAATACATGTGAGCAGTGGCTTTAAACTTCTTTGAGTAGTCCTTGGGCTCCTTCTGATAGTCAGAAGAAGGAGGGGAGAAGAGCCATCAGGAGGAGGAGGGAAGGGATTCATTGAGGCCTGCTTGGAGGCCTCCTTCTTCTTGCCAGAAGAAGAGGTAGGCTCCTTGGCAACATTACTCTTCTTAGCACACTGTCCTTTGATGGGGTCTGAGTCAGCCCCTGACTGATAAAAGGAATGATCTGTAAGATCATCATCAATTTTATTAGAAGAGGAATTGTGAGGGAAGATGAGGGTGAAGGGGGAGATGGGGATGGAGGAGATGAAGTTGGGGGTAGAGTTGGGGGAGATAAAGTCTTGGCCTTGGCAGACTTCATGGTGCGCTTGATAGTGGTGTCAGGGATCTTTAAGCCATTGGAGGCTTGGTTCTTGGGCTACTTGTTGCTTTTAGATGATCTTGGCTAAAAAATTAGTATTGTAAATAAAACAACAGGAAAGATAAAAATACAAAGAGGGAAGGAAAAGAAAAAGATAAGTAAAAATACAAATAGAAAGTCTCATTTATCAAGAAAAGAATATAAAAATTAAAGGAAAGCAAAATAGAAACACAAAGTATAGATCTAAAGAGTAAAACATAGAAAATAAGTGATATTTGATGAAGCCTCAAAGATGTTAGGTTCATCATAATATTTTAGGGATAAATCAATGAAAAAGATATTTAAAACTAAAATAAAATGGATAAAATTATATACAGAGTAATAGGGAGAGTAATAGAACATATTTGCAAAAAAAGATTATTATGTGAGATTTTTTATCATGGGTTAAAGATCAAAAAATTAATAAAGTGTTAAATTTGGCACTGTCAACCAGCTGAAAAACTCCTAATTATCACTGTCAACTTTCCCAAAGTTAACCAAAAAATCAAAATTACTGTTTTTTACATATAAAACTTGCTTAATTTAAAAGCAGGTTTAAAAGTTAACCCAAAAGAAAGGCAGTTTCATATGCCCAAAAAATAAAAAAATAAAGAATAAATTAAAATGTAAATGCGTGGTAATATGTTTATTAGTTGTAAGAGTATACAGGGGGAGCTGAAAGTGGGTTATTTACCATAGTGGGTGTTAAAACTTTAAGAAGCTCTCTGCACTAGTCACTCTGATAAGGTGTCAAGTTGTGGGTGTTGAGTGGCACTCATAGTACAACACTTATTAATTTAGGATTAGTTATGAGCCTTTTATTAGTTAAATATAAAACCAATCATGTGGCAAGTGGATAGTATCAAACAGGGGGAGTTGGCTTTCTGTTTTAAATCAATTAAATATTAAATCTATTAATAAATTGGGCTTAATTTATGTGATACAGTAGTTTTAGAAGTTATGGCGACAACCAAAAATACTTCAGATTTAAACAAAACGGTTTCAGATTTGAACAAAATCCAAGCCGTGCAAGATTCAGGATTCAAATAATTTAAATACTTTGGTTGAAAAATAAACTGTCAAACAAAAAAATTACTAGCCCATTATAAAAAATTATACCAAATATCAAGTGGCGTTGTTTAAACCATAAACAAAATGAACTGACACAACAAGTGAGATGGATGGATGCTGTTCTGGAGTATATTATAATCCAATTAGGATTCATATGAGGCACCAACAGAAGGACTAAAATGAAATAAAATTTGAGCAATCTAGAAGTGAGATTCCATAAGCACAAAACAAAATGAAGTCATACAAGATGTGTAGTGTGAGCAGCCTAAAATAGAAAAATAACAGTTTAACAGCCAATCAACAGCTATATAATTTAGGAACAGAGGCATTTTGTTCATTCTCATGGCTCCTGATTTGTGTAAAATGGGTTTGAGAACTTTCCAAATAAGGACTCATGATAACAATAAAAATAAACCATTAAATTTTAAAATTTCTACTTTTAGTGATTTTATCCTAGGTTTTTTTCAAGATGGTTTTTACTAGCAACAACATTTTCAACAGAGCCAGAAGCCAATCCAGCTTCAATGGAGGCAAGGCTCAGAACGTTGTGGCATCTGTTTATACCCAAGCCTTTGAGGCAGGTAATAAGGAAGTCAACCTATAGCTGACCCCCGACCCCTATAGCTTTGACTTGTTCAGTAGTCACATAGTGTCTAGCTCTGCCCCTGCTCCTGTACCCACCCCTGCACAAGCTGCCCACCAACCAACCAATCAGGATGGCAACCTTGATTTGGAATAATTTCCCGCCACCACCCAACCTGCCCCCCCTACAGCCAATCAGGCTTCAGCTCCCCTGTCCCAGTGCCCCAAATGCAGAATAATTACTGCTCAGATTCTTCAGGAAATTGTGGCACTGAAATTGCAGGGTCTGTCCTGGGAAAAGATTGCTAACCAATTGCAATTTACCTGAGCCACCATAATGCGGGAGTTCAACAACCTAATGAACAAAGGAAATCTTATTGGGACAGCCAAGAAGCCCAAGAAGGATCCCAAGTCACAAATCACTGAGGTGTACCCAATTATGCTTGACCTCCTTCAGCGGGACCCCAAGCTTCCCCTGACCCAGGTCCGGAAGCAACTTGCGCACCATGGCATTTGGGTGTCTGAGCACATGGTGCAGCTCTGGATGCATGAAAAGGTGGCCCCAATACAGGTTCTTATCAATGTTGCCGGCAACCAATGGGATAGCGCTGAGGATTCCCTGTATGATCTTGGCATTGAATCAACCCTAGTCAAATGCCTGACAAGTCTGTCAGATGATGTCATGTTTATCTCCTACTATAAGCTATTGATAGCTTTCAATGATTTTGGCAAGAAAGTGAGAGCCACCACCCAAAAAGGAAGGAAGAAGATCAAGGAGGGGACTTTTATTGGTGCGTTTCTGGCTGTTTCAGCCAAGGGTTTTGTCTACTATCAGAAAAACCCAGATAATACCAATGGCTACTTGTACAGTCACATCCTTGGTGGATTACTTGACTCCTGGGATGGCTCAAATTCCAATTACCAGGTTTTCTTGAGCCACCAGATGGAGGATAGCTCCAACGCCCTCAAGGCCATCCAGGACAGCAGGCACCAGGCCTCTGTGTACCCTGCCAGCCATGCAGATATCCATCTGGGAGATGTTGTCTTCTTCAACATTAGATCCACACTACAGGAGCGCCACCCTTAGGTTTTTAATGATCTTTATATTGGGGTCCTTGACCACAATTCTCTTTTTGGGCACCAAATGATGGCTGACTTGTTCACCCAAATGGCTGTCCATGTGAACATGGACAACCAATCACATAAGGATAAGCGCCTCCCATCCCGTGCCAAAGCCACCTACCAGCCCATCCAGCCAATGACAGATGAGGAATATAACGAGCGTTATATGGTGGCCATCACGCAAAATCATCCTACCCCTACCCCTGCCACCACTACCCCCATCTTGCAGCCCCACCCATCCAATTCAAGACCCCCCAGGCCAGCACTGCCTCTATGTCTTACTTTCTGTGCTATTCTGCCTAATAGGCATCACTCTTCCCCGCCCCAATAAACCCCCTGTTGCCAAAATATTTCTGTTTATGTCATTTTTATTTTGAATTTCAATTGTTCATGTTCTCTTTGTTTATAGTTGGTTTTATTTTTTATGTTCAGCTTATTTCTATAAAATCATATGGGTCATTATTTTAGGGATTAGGCCATTTTCTAATACACATGCTGCTCAAGTCGCAGCATAACACAGTTCAATTTTGAAAAAGTAACTAATTAACATTTTATATTTAAAATATTAATAACTCAATGAAAAATTAATATTTTTTTACACTGTAAACTATCAAAATGAAGCTAAGAATCCTATCTTTCTATTGGTGTAAAAATTATAATATGTATACTATACTCAATATTAAAGCAAAAGTAATTTAAAAGAGTATAATCCAGATTTTATTATATGATTATATCTAATGATAAAAAGTAGATCACTTCAAAGCTAAAAAAATACTCTTTTTTAATATACAACAGATTTTTTTATTTGACAAAATTAAAGATAAGATTGAGAGCTTTATTTTTGCATTTTATTTTATTTTATTTAAAAAGCTCAATTCTTTAGGATTTTATAATAGTTTGAAGTTAGGGTGTTTTTATCACTGTTTATATTGATTTTAAGGTTCAAGTGAGCTTCAACCCTCAAATTAAGCATTCTTTAAATGGAATTCTTTAATATTTTATCATTTTAAAAATATGTGGAAGAGTTACAATTAACTGAATACATCATTTAATTGATTTGCATTGATTACAAAGAGGATATGATGTAATAATAATGCTTAGCTGCTTCACATGTATCACTTGTGCATGAAAACAGGGTATTTAATTAATTCTGCAAACTTAAATTCAAGTTCAAACTATAATAAAAGCTATCACACTATTTCTTTCAGAATGGTGTCATTTAGCTTGGTATATAAGAGCTAAAGCACCAAAAAGCTTCTAATCCAAAAGACCCCATTCAAAGGCCACATTCTGATCATAACTACTTCAGCATTAAGGAAAATTTCAGAGATCTGACCTAATTACAGATTCAAAATACTACCATTGTCATGGTAAGTTCCATAATGCCGGATATTGTCCGTCCAAGTAAGAAGGCACAGAAGGCCGGGAAACCTGTATCAAAATTGACCAAGTTAACGGATTTAAACCAAACAGTTGATCAAAAATGGGTCACGGCTGCTCCAGTATGCCAGCTGAAACCAGCTCCCCCTTGTAAACTGACGTTGATAAACCAACGTAATATGAGGGTCACCCGATATAAGCTTATCTATCAGCATGGTTGTCAGAAACTGGTCACACAAGGGTTCTTTGCAACCTGGACTAGATACTTACTAGAGGATGCCAAAGGAATAGGAGATCAAGACTCAGGTGGTATTGCTTAGTCAATTTTTCTGATATATATTGAATAATTTTCCCTGTTTCAACTCTAAGAGTTGAGTCCTTCTAAATTTACTCAATAAAAATCAATTATCCCAAGTTCTAATTTTAAATTTTAAAAATGCATCCTGTGTTTGGGTTGTTGCAGTATATCCTGTACAATCTGATTCTGAACAGAATCATTTCAGGAAGATGGAACCCAGCATCTGGAATTTTGTTGGCGGTGCCGCAAAATGTTAATTTAATGCCAGCCAATTTTGTACCTCCTCCCCCCATTCTGGAAAATGAAAATTGTGTCACTTCTCAATGCCCAGAATTCTACGCTGAAGATGCATTGATGCTTTCCCAGGTCATTTATCTTGGTTTACTCTGGTTAGGATTGATTGCTCTACTTAATCCTGGAGTTTCAATTGGAAATTTCACAAAAAGATATTTAAAGTTGCGTTGGTGGTTAATCATCAATTCTATTTGGATTTGGGTTGTAATTACCCATCATTTAGAAACGGCTTCATATTATCCAGTGATTTCTGTCACAACCATGTCCTCAGTTAAATTTACTTCTGCCATGCTACCCTTTTTTCCCTTGGGAGCTTCAACAAAAAGAGAGAGAATTGCAATGTTAAAAAAGGCATTCCTCTTTATTGCTGGTGATGATCTTGATAATTTCATCAAGCACTTCCTTACTCAAACTGAATTTGGGAAAGCTCAGTTCCTGCCAACTATTCAAAATCAAAAAGGCAATGAGTTCATTGTAAACTTAAAGGATCTCATGAAATCTTCTCCCCAAAAACATCTCCCAGCCTTGCGATCTCTGGTTACTTCCAGTTACTCTTTAAAAGAGCTTATTGATATGGGGTTTAATATAACCAAAAGTGAGTTTGAATACTCAAGAAAAATAAATAAAAATAAAAGTGTAAGTTTAAACAAAAAAAGCCAAAAAATAATAGCTATTCATTAAAAAAAAGAAATAACTAAAAAATAATTAAAAAATTGCTGGAAAAGTCTTTTGAAACAAGCCAGTTTACAAAAAAAGTGCCTGAAAAAATTTATAAAGATATAGAAAAAGAGATGAGTAATTACTCAACAGAAATTAAATACTCTCTACTTAAAACAAAAAAAGAAATATATGAAAATATGAAAATAAAAAATGAAATTTCAGTTTCAATTTCAATTTCTACTTACTATAAATTAATCCCTAAAAATATAATAAAAAGTAAAAAACAAACTAATATGTGCAATATTTGTAATTTAAAAAATTCACTAGAAAAAAGGAGGAAAAATGTGAAAGTAAAAATTTACCATTACCAGAATATATAGACAATGACTTAAAGACTATTAATCAGCACCAAGACTTTTATGTTCATCAAAATTGTGAATATAAAAAAGATATTAATTAATTAGATGATGAGTCTTGTGTTGTAGTTATAGATTATAAAGAAAACTTAAAGGTTGGAGGTGGTCCAATTGAGACCAATAATTGTTTTTATTCAAAAAACCCAATCTCATTATTAGGGTTTGCATTAGTTTTTAAGGAAAACAATAAAATTAAATATGAATATCATGATTTTTTGTCTCAAATATTATCACACAATTCTTTATTTTCAGGTGAGTGTTTTATAAAAATTCTTAAATTAGATAGATTTAAAAAATATAAAAATAGAAAAGTATGGACTGATAATGGAAATCATTTTAGATCATATGAATTTTTATATTACTTATTTAAAGAGGCACCTAAATATATTAAAGGTTCTATAAAATATAATTGTTTTGTAGAATGTCATGGAAAAAGCATTGTTGATGGTCACTTTGGTGTAATATCAAAAACATTAAAAGAGAAAGAAAACCAGTTTTATTTTAAGAATATAAATGATATTAAAAAATTTTTTGAGCAAGAAGTAAAAAGAAAAGAATTATATAAATCAGCGCTATCAGGCTCAAATATTTCTCAAAAGTCATTCTTTCATATTTATGAGAAAAAAGTTAGGCCTATAAGTAAAGAGCTCGAAGTTAAAAATCTGTACATTAATCTTTCATATTTGATGAAATATGGGAAGTTGTATACTTCACCTTTAACATTTGAAAGTTTCTCAGAATATTATGAGATAACTTATCATTTGAAATCACGTGATGATACCAGAGAAACAAAAATATCAGAAGATGCTAGTGGTGCACTAGGGCAAGTTCATGAAGTAGGGCAGCTTACTAGAGGGTGTATTTTAAATAGAGTTATCAGTCTTTCAAAAACAACAACCTTTTTTTTCTGAAACAAACTAAGAATATTTATGATGAGCCAAAGATAGGATAATAGCATTTATAGCTTTGGGGCTGCTATTACTCTCCCATGCAACTCATCATAAATATTTTTGGTTTGTAGTTTGTAGTAGCACTTAAGATATTTTCAGTAATACTATAAGTTGCAATTTTCAATTCTAAAATTGATGCCTTATTTTTAAAAAAATCATTTAAGCCCAAGATCAATTAAAGTTTTGGAATTTGTTTATTGTATTTTAAGCTTTCTGAATAATTTGAATATGAATAATGCAATTAAGTTATAAAAGGATAAATCTGGCGCCTAGGCATAACAAGAGAAAAAATGACCCATATATTTACTATGTTGTGTATCTAGATCCAGAACACAGTTATTTTTAGTACCCAAACACTACCCCTTGTGAAAATATTAACAACAATTTGGTGATCAGCTAAATTTGAATTAGAAAATTATAGGTTAACTGTTTTTAGATAAAGGTGTTACTGATCCAAATTCAAAACCTTAATGATAAACTCTAAGCCAATCAGGAGCCAAGTGATAAAGTGATTCTTGTGACATAAAGGGTCATTCAATAATTCTTTGGTGCATGTGCGCTAATTAATCTGATTAGCTGGGTATTTTGCCATTGCTGCTGTAGCAAGTTGTTGGTGAACTAGTGCTAACCCAGCAGCTGATTTGGCACTATTCCACCAACAACTTGCCACAGTGGCAATGGCACACAATGGCAAAACAACCAGCCAATCATATTAATTAGCACACATGCATCAAAGAATTATTGAATGACCCTTTATGTCACAACAATCACTTTATCACTTGGCTCCTGATTGGCTTAGAGTTTATCATTAAGGTTTTGAATTTGGATCAGTAACACCTTTATCTAAAAACAGTTAACCTATAATTTTCTAATTAAATTTAGCTGATCACCAAATTGTTGTTAATATTTTCACAAGGGGTTGTGCAAAGCGCCAAAAATAATATGGCAATTAAGGAAACAATGCCAATACAAAGAAAACAACACATGTTGAGTTGAGCGTAAAACATATACACAATGACTAAAAAATGGGATAATGTAGTAAATGGGAAAACAAAAAAGGAATAAACAAAGCAGCAATGATATCAGAATAATACAGATTTTATTGGGGTGAAAGCTATAAAAACATATGGAAAGGTTAGTAAAAAATTATATGAGAGAATTGGAGAAGCTGCTAAAGGACCTTGACTCTGCAGTTGCGGAGATCAAAGAAATTGACAGCAAGGTCAAAGCAAAGGTGAAGGCTGCCGTCCTCAGAGGCAAGAAACTTGACAGGGTCACATAAAAGGCATTAATGACCAAAATGCCTGACACATCAGAGAAGACCATTGAGTGCCTGCTCAACATTAAAAAAATGGTGGTTGATGGCTTGCAATTCAAGTTCTTTGCCCTCTCTGCACTGTCTGTCTGGACAGATGACCCTGAAATGAATGCCCACCTAAAACCTACCAAGTGGGCAAGGACAGAGGATAAAGAATTGCCCACACAACTGCTTGCGCCAAGAATGGCAAAGCCTGCCAAAGCTGCAGGCAAGGAGAAAACCCATGAAGGTACATAAAAAATTATAATTAATAAAAATTTCAAAATACTTAAATTTTTTTGTGTTAGAAAACATTGATGGTGAACTCTGCTGTGTCCTGGTTCCTTTTGTTCCCCCACCTTCTACGCCAACTATGCCACTCATGTGTCCAAGCAGCTCTATCTGCCCCCTGTCTTGCGGGAGCTTGAAGACAGAATTCATGGGTCCTTCCCAATGACAAGGGACACTCTAGCCGGACTGACACATGTCAAGGGGGCATCTGAGTGGGCAGTTACTGCCTACAAGGATGCCCAACTGGTCTGCCTGGACCCAGTGGTTCTCAGTGGAGTTTACTGTGTAAAATCTATTGAGCTTGTTTGGGACGTCCTGGAGACGCTCCCATTCAAGAATCTACCAAAGATGGGCTGGGCTCATGTGGCTGCTTGCTTCTGCTTCACAGTAGAGCATATCATCTTTTACCTCTTGGACAACTTTGGGTGCACAGTGGCAAAACTGGCTGTTGCAGACGCAACAGCTGTAAAGAAGACAAAAATCCTCCTGGCGGACTTTGGGCTGGCCTGGAGTGCCAAAAAGACAGGGGTCCTGCAAGCAATGGAGCTGACATTTGCAAAGAAAAAGCATGAAAAGAAGATTAATACAGTGTATAATAAGCTCTGTGAGTTTACAAAAGCCTTTGCTGGGCAAAGGCTTCACCTTGTTGTTTACCTGGTGTTCCTCTTCTACTTTGGGATGGACGCGTCTATAGAGGACCTGGACGGGTCCTTCTTGGGATTGACAAGGCCTGGCTCTCCCTGGATGGGAAGAAGGTCCCCCTGGATACAACTTGGTGGACCACATTATCCAGGACGCCCTGGTCCTGGCTGGAATTTACAGGTTTGCAGCCCCGCCAGAGAAGCTGCTGCTTCACTCCCACCTGACTGTACTCCCTTTCACCTGCAGGCGGGAGTATTTTAACCTGGGTGTATCCACCGTCCACGGTGTGGCGGTGAAGGTTGTGTGCCACCTCCATTGCAGAGTGGGTACATACCACTGAACTCATTATAGGCGCTCTTAATTTTTTCTCTATATCAATAAACATTTTATACTCTAGATTATTTTTATTATAAATAATTTTTTAAGTCTTATTTTAGCAAACAATATTTGCAAAATATATTGCGGAAACAGTTTTCATAAAAGCATAAAATTATACGTCAATAAAATAAATTCTAATTTGTACACCTTAAATTAATTTTTTCAATTTGATTTTTATATTTATTTGAAAAAAGTGATATAAATATATTCACATAATCCAGTATTAAGTGTTTGGGATAACCTCAGATGGCATAATAAAAAATATAAAATAAATAAATTACTTACCCATTGATGGTCTTGCCAAATGTGATTTTGGGCTTAGAAGCTTCAAAATATAAAATGTAATTAATAAATCTTAAATAGTAAATTAGAGAATATAAAATAGTTGGACACTCTAAGCCTTTAATTGATTGGCTGTTTGGCTAGGCACACAGGGATGAACAAATCAGTGTGGCCATAGGATTTGGCCACAGTCTCAGCTGGGAGGGTGGTAGGACATGCCATTTTGAAAACAGCATCTCAAAAAACGCCATCTCAAAATATGCCATCTCAATTTTCTGCTATCTTGATTTACTATTAAAAACGCCATTTTGATTTACAGCATTTTGACTAAGAAAAAACGGGTTTAAAATTTTAGATTTTTTGAACTCCAAAAACTACCCAAAAATTCCCAAAAATAAAAATTCAAAAAAAAACATTTCTATGCTTAAAAAAGCCTCAGAATTTCAAATCTGCAATAAAAAATGGGGTCAAATAGTAGCAACATAGTTGCATAAAGCCCAAAAGTTAAAATATACCCAAAAACAACCATTTTCATCTATTTCAACTATAAACTATACTTTAAAATAAGCATGGAATTGTAACAAATACTAAAAAAGTCAAAAATAATGATAAAATTAAAGGAAATAAGAGAGAAGATAAAGAAGACTTTATTAGGAAAGGGTTCAAATATTAGTAGAAAGAGCAACTGAGATAGCTTGGAGATGCTCAAGCTTGCTATCCTTGGGATAATAGGCAAGGACCACCTTGCTAATCTCTGTATACTTTTTCACCACTTTGGTTTGCTTGGGGGGATCACCCTTGGTCTTCATGCCTGTTTTAAAAAGGCGGGCAGAGATGGCTTGTTGAGTCTTGAGATGCACTATGATTTTGTTGAACTTGGGCTTCTGAACCCAGACCCTTGTGGCAAATTGACTATACCACCCTTCAAGAGAAGAGGTGGTCTTGATTAGGCCATCCTTTACCTGCTTAAAGCAGTTCCATGTGATTGAGTCACCGCCTTTTCTAATCTGGCGTGCTCCCTGAAAAAAACCAACCCATCAAGTTTCAAAATACTCAATAAAAGGCGCAAATGCTGCCTGGTTGGCAATAATGTAGGAATGGCAGAGGAGGGCGTCATAGAAGGCATTTGTCTCCTCCTTTTGCACAAGGGCAAGGGCAGTAAAGCAGTTGAACACGTCCTTTGCTTCCTTTGTGCCTTCAGTGTAGACCAGCTCATGAAGTGCAGAGCACTTTTGGAGGCAGCGGCAGAGTGCCTGCCAAAAGTGAAAGTAGCATCTCTGAGGGGAGCTCTTGAAGACTCTATTAAAAGCATTGTCCTGAGCCTGCTCAAAATCTACTATCAGGTATTCATGGTATGGAAGGCTTTTAGGCTTTTTCTTGGTTGCAATGGGAGTGTCTTCTTCTTGGGAGATAGATTTTTTCTTGCACTCTCTAGTCTCCTTGGGCTCCTCTTCAATTGTTGGGAGGATCTCATCCAACTTGGCCTTTAATATTGTTAGAGCCCGGACATAAGTTTCCTGCTTCTTATTTGGGAGGGAAAAAAGACCAGGGGAAGAAATAGATTGCCAATCTGCCCATGGATATTCCAAAGCTAGCTAAAGAGCTTTGGGCAGGTTGAGAATGTTCCATCTGCAAGCCAGGTCTTGCATTTTAAAAGGTTGCAAAGATCCTGGGAGGTAGAAAAGCAGATGATCCTCTCTGGGGCATGTTGCCCATCTTAGTGAAGGAGGAATCTCTCTTCATGCCATGAAAGCTTTTGCTCTTCAGTTAAAATCAACTGGTCAATTGATGTAGCACTGACGCCTTTGGTGCTCAGAGCATATCTCTGGTCAGTGAGATATCTCTGTAGTTTTGAGGCGCCACCAACAGTTGCCAGTTGGGTATCATTTAGATTAATGAGCGCATTGTTTACAACCTCAGTTGCAGTTTGATCTTTGGTGGTTGGCATGACCTTGCAAAGAAACCAGTGGATCAGTTGATACAGAGGATCAAAAGGCTTGGCACAGTCATGCCCAATAGTTAGGGCTTTAAACCAAGTGAACCCATAGGTGGTAAGTCTAGCTGGACAGCCAACATTATCACATTTGAAGTGATGCTAAAAGATGGGCTTCTTCTTGTTGTTGCAGCTGAAGCTGTAGCTGTAGCCCTTGTAGACAAAGCTTGCATCCCCTTTCTTTGTCATAATTGGATAGCTGATAGGGTACGTTGTTGGCACAGCAAAGATGCCATTTTGGTTGCATACATTGTGGATGGAGTTAAGATCCCAGAGCTCAATTGGCTCATCTGCAGGAGCACCAGGCTCAGGCTCCTGCTCCTCTTCATCCTCAGGCTCTGAAGTGGGGTCAGAATGGCAATTGAAGTTGAACAACTTCTCTTGAGGATCAGATGGGGAGTAAATAAATGGAGAGTGAGGAGGGATAGGACTGTTTCCCTCTTGTTCAGGTGATGGAGTTGGGGTCTTGGGGGGAGCTTTGGCCTTAGAAGACTGTTTCTTTGGGTTTGTCTTGGCCTTTTTGGCCTTGGGTGGAGTGATCTTGCCTTTGGAGGCCTTGGATGCAGCTTTGTTGATGGACTTGGGAGGCATCTAAAAGTGGATTAGTATCAAAATATGAGCAATTTGGGGGTTGTTTTTAAAGAGAAAAATGAGAATGTTTTTAATATAAAAGTGTCAATTTTTTACATAGAATTGTAGAGGAGATCAAATAATATATACTATCAAAATTCCAATGTTTTTTTATTTTGAAAAAATAATTTTTTTATTAGTAATGCAAGTAGGCAAAACTTTGAGTTTTGACTGAAAACTTTCTCTCAAGATGGCGTTTTTGAAGTAACATAATTGAGGTGCCGCAGCTCAAAAACATAGTGTTTTTGACCATTTTTATATTAATTAACAAATTTACAATGGAGCTACCTCAACCAGGCCAAAGAGTAAAACTTGAATTTCTAAAAAAAACTATCTTATATAACTGGGATTAAAAAGTACCCAGTTGTTTAGAGGAGATCAAAAAATATTTATTTGCAAAGTTTCATATGTTTTCTTACATTTTTATTAATATTGGTTTTGATGTGAAACTATACTTTTGAAAAGTGGAAAGCAAGAATTGCGGTGGGGGAATCAATATAGCGTAGCCTGGCGTCATAGGTAATTTCCCCTTATTTTCCCCTATCCATTGTGCGCATTGAATCAATTGGGTGATGTAAAACTTGATGGAATTCAAAGTGACGTAAATTGAAATGGCGTAATCACCCCCTTCCATATTAAAATCACTATTAAAATATTTTATTGATGAAACCCTTATCAATGTATCCATGTATAATAAAGTTATAAATTACATATAACAAAACTGGTTTTTTACCCAGCAATGAAAATCACTAGAAGGACTATCATAGTGGCGTCTATTTAGGTTGTTCTTATTATAAGTGTCTTAGATTAATACTATAGGAACATATTCTGGCACTATATCACAGGTTTTATTTTAGTTTGGGTATAAGCTTATTTTAGTTTAAGGTAAATGGCATAATTCAAAATGATGTAAAGTTGAGATGGCGTAAACACGCCCCACACTAAGTGTTTTTATATGTAAATAAAGTTAGCAAAAAAGATTTATTTAATCTGACTCAAAGTGACAGAATTGAGATGGCATAAATTTGAGATGCTGTATTATAAAAGTATATGTAAATTTTAAATATTTTATTGTTTTTTTATTTTTTTGTGATTCAAAATCACTAACGCAAAAAACTCCATCTCAAATTAAATTTGAGATGGCGTTTTTTGAGATGCCGTTTTCAAAATGGCGTGTCCTACCGGGAGGGCGTGGATCCTGACCTGAAGCAAATCAAACAGGTCATCAGTTCCAGTTGGAGTTCCTTGCTTGACAACTTGCTTGAGCCACCCAAAGACTTCCTTGATGGGATTTAGGAAGGGTGAATAGGTGGGGAGGAAGAGAAGTCACAAATTTGCTGTGGCCAATTGCTGAGGGCCCACTACAATGCTAGTGTCAATCATTGGGAATTCCTTAAGAATATCAGCCACCTTATGGAGACCAACATTTTCTAGCACAAATACGTTGGTGAAGCCCAGGCTTGTGCACCTCAGGTGCTTCTGGACTAATAAGAGAAATGATAGGAAGGTCCAGCTATTATGAGATCCCAATATTGTTTGGTACAGCTCAACCCCCTTTAGACCAGGAAGAGCCACCATCAAATAGGCTGTGGCACGGACTGCAGCACTCCAAGCCATCCCGTCATTTGAGCCTTTGGGGACATACCCATACCCATTGCAATTGACAAGGCAAATGCTGATTTTTCAATGTAGTAGAATTCAACCGTCCCCTTGGCTTTGAGAGCAGTGTACGCCTCTGCGTATTTTTTCTGGACATCAATGTTGGCTGGACTATTATAATTATATGGGGATACCCCAAGCTTTTTCCATGAAACTGCATACCCTTTACCAAATGATAATAAAAGGAAATTGAGGCCTCAACCCCAAAAGTAGATTTGACCATGGCCTGTATATTTGCCAGTTCAAGATGACAATCTGGGGTTATCCACTGGAAGATTGCCATTTGTGCTCCTTGGTGAGCATAGTGAAAACACACAAGGATTTCTCCGCAACAAGGACTCAGCTAGTATTGATGAAGATGTTAAATGTCTTTGAGGCGTACTTGGGATCCACCCCAACAAGGGCCGCGGCTGCCTTGTAATCACCCAATTCACGCATTAGCTTAAGCAGGATGATGTGTTTGATGTCAGGGATGCACTTCTGGGTGGGCTTTTTAGCAGTGGGGATTGACTTGTTGGCATTGGGCACAACACAAGGCATGGGTACCTTGGTGTAGAAGGCTGCAACCTTTTTAAGCACTAACTGTCCCTCATCAGTTCTGAAGAACTCATTCTCCTTGTCCTCTTCCTGATTGCCATCACTGATGTAGGGCTTGTAGCTAGTATTAAGTACAGGCTTCACCTTCTCCAGCATGGCTGACGGGACTGACTCTTGCCAGTACACAACGTCAAACACATACAAAGTAAGTTCTACCTCGTTGTTTCTAACTGTTTTTGTTGTAGTAACCTTGGTGGGCTTCTAGGTCAGCTTGGGGACCCAAAGGTTGGTGCTCCACACCCTAGCAGCTTGTGCTCCTCAAACCAGCTGTGTCAGTGCAGCTTCACTATCAAACTCTCCTCTCTTGTCTCCTTCCTGAGTAGGCATTTGTGTTGCACTAACTCTGTTCTTTGACCCCGCGGGGGCAACCGCAACTGCAGCACACAACAGGTGCAATGGTACTCTGTTGCTGTGTTCCTTCCATATTACAATTTAATAAAATACTAAATAAAATTCAATTAAGTTACTCCCTAATTTTGATTTTTGCTTTTATCTGAATATGGATATTTAATTAATATTTTTCCCTCCTAATATTCCAATTATAGATTTTTTATTTCTTAATTAGTTGTTTCTGGTTTTACAACGCCCTTTTTAGAACACCCAACATACTTTCCACCCATTTTCTCATATTTTTTGCCAAATTAAGCACCCAAAATAATATTTTTAAATTTATGTTTCAGATCTTGTGTCTTATTTTAGATACATTGGTATCATTCTTGATTACAATACATTGCACACACTGAGTGAGTGATTTTGTTTACATAGTGAGTTGCTATTGTGTTTTGTTTTTGGATTGAGTTTTGACACACCACGCTTGGGCATATTTTGTCACTGATTTACATAGTAAACATATGTACCCCAAAAGTCACCTCACACCATTTTGTATGCAAATCAATGTATTTTGGATTGTATTTTGAAAAGTTTTGCTTTGCGTGTGAGCACTTTTTTGCTGTGTTGACCCATTTTGTCCATTAACACCACAAAATCCTGTTAACAGAGTGTATATTTTAACCTGATAGTTGTATTTTGTTTAAATCTGAAACCATTTTGTTTAAATCTGAGGTATTTTTGGTTGTTGTCATAGCTTCTAAAACTACTGTACCAATTGATCTACCAACCTGGAATAGGCATAATGTAAAACAAGTGAGGTATTTAATTAATGTCTATACCATTAAATCCAGTATAGTGGTGCTTGGGAGCTTAATTAACAACTATGGACACTAATAATAAATGTATAATAGTAAATAATAAAATTTATACAAGTGATATGTGTTTTATTAATAAAATCAATATTTGGTTTAAAAAGTGTCAACTTGACCACTTTAACTTTTAGAGAGTCAATCACCAGTATTTTTTTAATTAGTAAATTTACATATAAATAACCCCTTAAATTGGTCTTTGAACTAGCAGAATTATTAAACAGCGTCAACTTCCAGTGTTTTTAATTTAAATTTTTGGTTCATATCACTGAATTATTAGTAAAAATTAGCTTAAATTGACAAGCCAAAAATACTAATAGATTTACATACACAATAGTCAACTCCCTGGTAGTCAACAGATTTCCAACTACCAGGGAGTCAATTTCATCACAGTTGCCCAAGGATGACTTTCTTTCTTTAGAGGCAGTCTTTAATTCTCCTATACTCATCAAAGTGACCTCTTATAATAAGTCTAGCCAAGTCCATTCTGGTTTTTCCTTTGTCTATTATCCATCTCAAGGATTTGTTTTTATACATGACGTTATGAAAGGCTGCAACAACCACATCAAAGATTTCTACTATCAGCTCTGGTTCAACTCAGCTGAATCCAATGAACTGTCTATTAATCCTCATCACATCCTTGTAGCTGATGTTGTGACTGAGTTTCCCTCCTCATCTGTTAATGCATCTTACAATACACAGGGGGTGCTTGATGAGTTGCCCCAGGACGTATCTAACAGAATGGATCAATCTGATGGTGATGTTGAATTGCAGGTACTATCTCCTAATTAGGAGTGTTGCCAATTTGACTTGCTTATCCCTGTGTAAGTTATTCCACAGTCCAAACCTTATCTCAAACCTGCCACTGTGCAACCCCCTGTGGACCTGTGGCTTTCCAATATGGTATATTAATTACAGTATTTCTCAATAAACTACATCTTATTCTCTTCATTATTGTCCTTTCTATTGAACAGCTGTCTTACCCAATCAAATACTGCACTCTAATTGGTTCAGTTAAACAGTGGTAGCATCAGTAGGTTCACAACCTACCTAAGAAAACATTCCCCCAAGAAAGGACAGAGTACAGGCTGTATGGCTACTCCCCACCAAGAGACCTTCCTTCTAATCTCCAAGGGGGAAATCCCCAAAGGGTAAATTATCTACCAGGACCAGTTGGTACTCACAAGTGTTTAAAATTGCCTTGGACTGGGTCAGTGCAACACAAGTGTCACACCACCTTAATTGGATCTCTCACAACACGTGTTAAATCTCCAGCTCAAGTCCTTTGCAGGTGGTGTAGAAGGGGCTGACATTGTTAGCTGTCTTCACTCCATGGAAATCTTCCTCTATATTTGCTAAGTACCGGAACCTATGTGGGTTGCCACTGCATCTGGGCGCCTTACAGGGCCTGCTGAAGTGTGGTTTACCAACTGAGTGAGCCAAGAACAGGAAGTCACCTGGTCAATATTTAGGGATTCTGTCAGATCCTGTTGCAGTGGAACCTTTCACCCATTGTAGTTAGAACCCCCTCCTGGCCATCAAGCAAACAGGACTTGTCCCCAAATATCTTAATTCTTGGTAAAAAGACCTTGCAACGCCCCAGAGGCTGTCACCAATGGGAACACCATGTTGCTCACTCTTATTGTCAATGGGCTTAAGCCCCACATTTGTAAGTGGGTCACTGTAGGGTGTTCCATCTCTGTCAATTACTGTTACAAAGCCATTGTGGAGGCCAAAAACCAAGCCTTGATGGGGCTTCACAGATCCAATGATGCACCTCCTTAATCTTGTCCCGCACCTGGCAGTGCCCACAACCAAGTGGGCTGCCGCCAATCCTGTCAGCAGGAAAATGGAGCTAAGCACCCTTGCAAGGGGGAGCTTCAGCTAGCTCATATTGAGAACCCAGGAAAAGCCTGGAATTTTTAAACATAAGATGTTCTGCAACCCTGCTCAAACAACACCCCCAATCTCTCCTCACCAAAAACCCCTGCAACTATAACGTGCACAATGCCGCAACCCTATATGTATTTCATGTTCACAACAACAACCCCGTCCTCCAAGCAAGTCATTACTCCAATAAAATTACCCGCTTGGCCTAACCCTTCTGTTTCTATGGGAACACCCACAAGCTTTTGGTAGAAACTGGGGCCAATCACACCATGGTTAACCAGGAATGTGCATATTCCCAACAACTAGATTGGGTACCTAGTTGGTTCAAAGCAGTGTGTGTAGCTGACTCATGCAGAGTAGCAATCACGCATGAGAAGTTACCCTTCTTTATGAGAATGGGGAATGTCCAGATTAAGCTCTCTGGGCCAATCATGGCTGGACTCAGCCACAATGTTATTGCTGGCCTTTACTGGCTCCAACACAACTTCCCATACATTGACTGGATATCTATGGGATCACACTCAACAGGAATGGGATGGGCTTTCAGAGCTACCCTGTCAAGAAAAGTAAACTGCCCCACAGCACTGTGTTTGTCAATCTCACAGAGACGGATATACAATTTCAAGGGGGGCAGCTGGACTTAAACCAGTGTTCAGTTGAAGTCATCCACACTGAACCCACTGTGGTCCCTCCCTTGACCACCACACCTCCACCAGCACTTGTAGCACTTCTCAAGGAGTACAAGAATGTCTTCAGTGAACTTTTAGACCAGTTGCCTCCTCCACAAGAAATACAACATGCTGTTCAGTTGCAAGGATTGCTTCCCAAGGCACAAGCCCTTTATTGCTTAACGCCTAAGGAAGACAAGACTCTTTGTCAACACCTCATGAACATGCTCAATAAGGGCTTCATATGCCCTCCCTCTTGCCATATAGGGTTGCAGTCTTTTTTGTAGCTAAGAAGGATGGGTACCTTTGATTGGTAACCAACTACTGCGCTCTAAACATTCTGACAGTTAAGAACAAATATCCCTTACCGCTAATTGACAACCTGTTTGACACACTTGCAGGTGCAAAGGTCTTCAGCAATATTGATCTCACTGCAGGGTACAACTAGGTCCACATTTCACCAGGAGACAAGGCAAAAACTGCCTTCTGCACATGCTACAGGTTATTTGAGTGTTGTGTCATGAATTTTTGAATGACCAACACTCCCTCCACCTTTGCCATGTTGATGAACAAAGCCTTTGAAGATCTAATTAGAAAATATGTTATTGTGTACCTTGACAACATCATTGTCTTCAGTCAATATCAGACCACACATCTCCAACATCTTTGTGCTGTCCTTGATACCCTTTGTAAAAACTGGTTAAAAGACAAGCTTTCCAAATGTGAACTCCTCCGGTCAGAGCTCTTATTCCTTGGACACACCATCTCTGCCCAAGGGATAAGGCCCAACCCTGCCAAGATTAAGGCAATTACAAGCATGCCACCCCCACTGATTTGTGTCAGGTGTGTACCTTCTTAGGCATGGTTGCCTATGTACACAAGTTTATTCCCAATTGCAGGGAGCTAATTGCACCTCTCACCAAGCTCCTAAACACTAATCATTGCTTCCAATGGACTCCTGTCAGAGATCAAGCCTTTGAGATGTTGAAGCAAAGACTTACAACTTCACCTGTACTGTAATTCCCCAATTGGAACTGCCAGTATAAACTCGAGACTGATGCCTCTGACAGGGCCATAGGGGGTGTGTTATGGGTAGAAACTTACAAGGGTGTCTTCCTCCCCGTAGCATACAAATCCAGGAAGCTCACTAAATCAGAACAACACTACCCAATCCATGACAAGGAATTAGCGGCAATTGTACACTGCGTTGAGAAATGGCGCTGTTACCTGGAGGGTGCCACCTTTCTACCCTGCGTCCTAATAAATCACAAATTGCTCCAGTACTTCAACACTTGGTCACACTTAACTTGACATCAAGCAGGATGGGTCAAGCTTCTGTCCCCCTATTAGTTGCACATTAAATACAAACCTGGGAAGGAACTTTTCACTGCCAACAACCTCTCCAGACTATATATAGTGTCCATCACAGGAGACAAGAGCTTAGACCCATACTGGCCCATGCTATATCTACTTCCTGAGGACATCTTCTACAAAGGCCTCAACTCTGTGACTATTTTCAAGCTGAAGGATAACAAAAGTCAGCTCACTACTGACGCTGGTAATGTATGCTGCTGGGAAGAAACAAGTGAAAAGATACATTATATCCCCACCACACAGCAGTGGGATACCATACTACACTACCACCACACCTTAGGCCATATCAGAGGGTGTAACTTCTTTGAAATCATGAAGTGTAAGATTTGGTGGTCCTGTATGCGCTAAGACATCTTGGACCTCCTCAAGACATGTGTGTTGTGCAAAAAAAACATGTCTAATCCTGCCTTGCTAAAGTTGGTTCTACCTATCAAGGCCATGGAACTCTTCAAACAGTGTGCCCTCAACATTGTGGGACCCCTCCCCAAAGATAGGCTAGGCAAGAAATACATCATTACAGCCATTAACTCTTTCACCTGTTAACCAGTAGCATGGGCAGCCACCAATCATATTGCCATTACCATTACCCTCTTCATTGGCAAGGAAATTGTGGCCCGCTTTGGGTGACCTAAGCAGCTTATCACAGATGATGGACCTGAGCTTTTAGGACACGTCATGAAGGAGTATTGCGCCAAAACACCCTCCAACAATTAGTCACAACACCCTATCATCCCCAGGCCAATGGGCGCGTGGAGCACCTAAATTATTTGTTGATCCAATTGATTGCCAAGCTCTCACAGAAGCACCCTAATATCATGTAGACTGAACCCATACCCACTGCCCTACTCATCTTATAAGCTAGAATTAACAGGGGCACTGAGTTTAGCCCCAGCACCTAGGCCTTTGAGACCCCTGACAGTTTGACAGGGGTAGAGAAAGGGAAATTAAGTTCCACGGTTTCCAGGAAACCTCTCCTGTTGACTACTCCCTCCCTGAGTCAGCGGCATGCCAAAGCCTGAGACATTAAACACAATCAAATTGAGGGGGGGACAAAAACCTTGAGGCAAGGTACACCATAGGTGACCCTGTCTATGCCCCCAACCCCAACTCTGCCAAATTGAAGCCCAAACATCTGGGGCCCTTCAAATTAGCTGTGGTCTATGATAACCACACCTATCAACTTGAAGACTCCCAAGTAAATACCAAAAGGCTCCATCATGGTTGCTTGCACCCCTGCCACACAATCCCCACACAAAGGTTTTTTGTGTGGACCTTCCAAGATCTTCTGCAGGCTCCAATCCTAGTGTCTGACAACAAACAGGGGGAAAGGGGGATGTTGCAACCAAGTTTCCCTCTTTGCCTGCCAATGTATCTTACAATACACAGGGGGCACTTGATGAGTTGCCCCAGGACATATCTAACCACATGAATCAATCAGATGGTGATGTTGAATTGCAGGCATTATCTCCTAATTAGGAGTGTTGCCAATTTGACTTGCTGATCCCTGTGCAAGTTATTCCACAGTCCAAACTTTATCTCAAACCCACCACTGTGCCACCCCCTGTGGACCTGTGACTTCCCTATATGGTATATTAATTACATTATTCCTCAATAAACTACATCTTATTCTATTCATTCTTGTCCTTTCTATTGGACTGTTTCTTCCCCAATCAAATACTGAACTCTCATTGGTTCAGTTACAATACTGAGGCAGTTGCCAATCAGGCCAAAGCCTATGTTGAACATGTTCAGGATACCACTCTTGCTCTCATAGACTTTGCCATCCTTGTTGCCTGGATGAGCATTATCAATGCCATCTTCCACAAGTTTATTGATGGTGACCCCCTGAAGCTTGTTCATCTCTCCAAAAGCTTCACAATAGTCAAAAGTGCTTCTCTTATATACAGTGTTATCAGTGCATCTGATTATATTGACATGATGTAAGTTGATGGCCAGTTTTTCTACTGTGTTATCTTTACTAGCTTTAAGAACGCCTTCAATAATTCCTTTGAGATGCCCATGAAATTCACTCTCTCAGCCTCAAAAAATACTTCTGTCCTTTATCATGCCATACCACATGTCTATTAAAACAATGCTACTTTCAAATGTGATTATGAGCCAAAAATGATATTCTATAGTGAAAAACTCACAAGGATATACCAAGCCTTGGTTGGACCTGATATGAACATGAATTTTAAAGATTTTCATATCAAATGGCATGTAAAAAAAGATTACATGTGACATGTACAATTGACTCCTTAAAGCAACCAAGATTTACAATAAAAAATACCTGAGTTTATTGTTAAAGTTAAAGTTAACATTACTATGTGTCTTCTTTTCCAAGATGGACAAGACATACTCAATCTCATCTATAAGACTTTGACAAGTTGTTATCACCCAAGCAAGTGAGAACTTTTACAACAGCCCTATGTCAAATCTAGAGGGGGGTATGTTGCAAATTGTAGCTATGCTTTATTTGCATTTGAGTCAATGGGATTTAATCATTAATACAATTTGACAATGTACTCCCAAAGTTGATTTACAATATTCAATTGCTATTAAATCATTGAGCTGAATTATTTAGGCTTATTATCAACCCATATGAGTTTAATAAACACAGCTTTTAACCTTACACTTAATAATTATACATTGATATTATCTTTATTTAGAAGTTAAAGATGGTGTTTAGTAATCTTTATTTAGCCTTAGGATTATTAGTATATTTTATCTATACTTTAGTTTAGATAAACTTTAGCTATTAGATTTAACTAGTTTAAATAGCCCAAATCTACGACAGTGTGCCAATTCACCCAGTAAATTTAGCGGGTTGACTGGTATCTGGGAGAATTTCTTGGTTTTTTGGGGGAAATGTCCCTATATAGAGCCAAAGGGGGGAGCAACTTTACAATAAGTTAGTCTCTACCCAAGTGCTTTATTTCTTTGGGTCCATCTGTACTTTGCTCACTCCCAAGCAATGTCTAAAGTCACTTCTGTGCTTGCCCACTCCCATACAGTGAAGTCTGGAAAGGCTTCAAATTATGCTTTAGCTTTGGTAGGAGGCAAACTGTCAGGGCCCAAAATGCCCATGAAAATCAGTTAGAGTTCCCTGCAACAGTATCACAAAATGCATGGAAACAATTACCTATTGCACTCCCAGAGGATAACCCTCCTTAATGACCTCAAAAGACCAAGGTTTTACAAGGCTCACATGCCACAAAACTCAGAGATTAGTGCCATATGCAAAACAGGCCCAAAAATTATTGGTAAATGGTATATTGTAAAAGCAATTGAGCAATTGATCATTTGAGCAAACAATTCCTTGTGGGTTATATAAATAGTTGTGGCACTTTGGATGGCAGCAGCCAAACACATCATTATGATGAAGCAACCAATGTGCAGCCCTCCCCATGCCTCAACACGCAGGGTTTTTAAAAAAATTGCCAATTCCACTGAAGACAATGTCACCAGACCTCTGGGGGCACTAGAGACTAATATATTCCCAGTAAGTATAAGTAATGATGGGGAAGCCTTCCTCATTGTTGACATCATCTGAATAAATGCTTTTGTGCTAAGGACCCATTATTTGATTGTAGTAATTGTCCATCATTGCATCAATATAGTTATTCTGATAGCATCTTTATGTGAATCAACACAACAATACTCCCATGTCTTCCCTTACCCACCTAGTTTTTCTCCTACTCCTTTGGTTACGCCTGCTTGCACCCTTGACTTGGAGTTTTACCATCATCACATGGATCTCACCTCTGGTCATTCTAGAGGCCATATTCTACCAACTATAAAGGAGATTCCAGCCACTCCCTTTTTCAGAGTCCTTCCTGTACATGACTTCAGTAAGCTGGATTCTGTCTATATTAAAGTGTTGGGGCTAGCTGATAAGGTTGTGCCCCACACTGAAAGTTGGTGTCCCTGGGCCACTTTAGTCAATTATCTTGTCAGGATTGCCCCTATTGTGTACATGGCCTTCCAGGCCTGGCCTGCCTATCCTTTGGAGTCTAGACAGACACCAGTATGGACTGTGAAATAAACCCAACACCATGATAGCCTGTGTGTGTTCTCTTGAGAGTCTGCATCTAAAAGACTTCAATTTGTTTTGTCTGGATACTTGGGCATAATCCAGGGTGATGCCTGGACATATAATATGTGCATGTACACAATATAAACCAAAGTGGCATGGGGGAGCTTAGTTTTCATCCAGAAGCTAGCATACTTGTGGGACTAGGTGCTTTTATAAGACAAAAGCAGAGCACATATCTTCACCTGCTTGATGCCATCCCATGGCTTTATTGATCTTGAACTGATGGATCATTCATTTCTTGCTTTCTTTCTTGGAGAGGCCCAAGCTAGCCCTTGGTGATGTCCTGCAGGCAAATGCCCTCATCTTTTCATTCCTGGGAACTCTTGGCATCAATTCCATATCTACCAGAAGCTGTTTAAACAATTTTTGATGTATCAGCAATTGTTTATTTTGGAGTTGGAGAGTGAGGCTCAATGTCAGTAAGAGCTTTGGCACCAACCTTGCCCAACTAATCATGATTATCATACACTTCCTTCATTGATTCTTCATCAATTATTACTCCTGCCACACCTCCTGCTGAGCCTCCTAATTTACCCCCTGTCCCTGAGATAGATGGGGCACCAGCATTCTCCTCTCAGTGGTCCTCTCAATCATTTGGGATGGTGGCATTGAGCAATGCCTTGGGGGTGCAGTGTATGGAGCCACTGACTCCCTCTTTCATCCCTTGGTTTTCTTCTTCTCACCTCCAGTGTCCTTCCTCTTCTGGATCATGTTGGACTGAGTGTCACAAGTGACACCTGCCTGCTAATCATTAAGAGGACAATGTCCTGCCTGGGTGACTTAAACCCTGATCCTAGTAATGACTCAACCAACAAGGAGACAACAGCCCACCCACTTGAATCAAACCCCAAACCCCAGGAGCCGTCAGTCCACAGGTCTTTGGGCCCAAACCAGGAACCAACCCAACCTCAGAGAAAACACTGATCCTGACTAATGAAACAACAACCACTTGTAGATCTTGTCTGTGCATGGACCTGCCCAGCCTAGTAATTAGATGCCCCATATTGGACAGTTTCTCTGTGGACTGCCAACACCCTGCCAATGAGGTGATGAAAAATATAGCCAAAGCCAACACCTGACTCTATGGACTAGTGGGTTGTGGGATAGTGACAAATCTCCTAAGACTAAGATGGAAACCAAAATTCTTATTCCAAATTCAGCCAATAACACACCACCACCAGTTAATGCCACCAAGGATTCCCAAGCCTAAGTAAACTCCAGCACCTGGCCCAAAAGAAGTTTCAAAAGTTTTTCCATGGCATATGGGCATACTTATACCCTAGAGTTGCCAGAAAGATGCACATTGACATTCTTGCAATAAAAGTGTTATGAATCTTTGATTCACTCAAGTTATCATATACTTATTATTAGCGCTTTTACATTCACAGATTGATTACTTCAATCCCGCCCTGCCAGCCTTCCAATCACCAGAAGCAGTTGACAATGTCAGGAATGAAAATTTTGTTATACCCAAACCCCAAAGTATGAAGCCAGGGTCAAACCCTGAACAAAATCCTTTAGAAACTGCCAGTTTGTTGCAACTGAATCAAGGAGGATTCAGTATTTGAATTGGGGAAGACAACAGTCCAATAGAAAGGACAGGAATAATAAGAATAAGGTATTGTTTATTGTAGAATATTGTGATTAATATACTATATGGGGAAAGCCACATGGCTAAAAGGGAGTGACATGGTGGCATGTTCTATGTAAGGATTGGAGCCAAGGAATAACTTGTGCGGGGATAAGCAGGTCAAATTGGTAGTGTTCCTAATTAGGAGAAAGTGCCCGCAATTTGATATTGCCATCAGATTGGTTTATGTTGTTAGATACGTCAAGGGGTGACTCATTGAGCGCCCCCTGTATATTGTAAGATATGTTGGCAGGCAAGTCTGGAAACGTGGTTGCAACAAGTTCTAAAGACTGGGAACTTGCCAGCCTGCAACTGATTAGTAAAGTCAATGTCAACCCTCTGGGATCAAAATTCTCAACTATATCATAGGGTCTTGCAAGGAAACTACCAGTACCTGATACCAGGAGTTTCCCTGAGGTGCCAACAATTGACACTGGCAGTTTGCTCAGTGAAATGTGCAAGTCTACCAATGGGAGTTGCCCCAAACCCAACCAAAGCCCAGTAAGTGGAACTGCACCTGAACACCTGTCTAGTGCCAATACCCAAGTTGCCAAACAGAATGATTTAAAGTCTTATTATCCAGAGGTGGCCAATGGCAAACCACAAGTGCTGAACATCACCCCACCATCTAAGACCCCCCAACGCCAACCTGCCTGAGCTCAAGAAACCCAATCAGAAGATGAGGGCTGGTAGCGCAGTATAAGTACCTGCCAAGCCAAGATCAACCCACATTGTCATTTTAAATAAAGTTTATGAGAAATTATGTTTCTCTAATTGTTGCCATATTTTATTCTATTCATCTGCCAGTTAACTCAAAAATCATCTGATTCTCCTGACATCCTGCCAGCTACTTATTGTCTGCCAGGTGCTCCTTTTGGTCCTGTCCATTTTATGGAATATCCCTTGAAGCCTGAATACAAGGATTACACCTTGTACAAGATATTAGCACAGGATCCCTTGGGCTAAACTAAAGCGTTAACCAGTTACAACAGGAAGGGCCTTTGTCACGTTACTGAGCCCCGCCTGTTCAGAGATAAATACAACTTTCTCCCTACCTACCAATTAGACATGGAATCACTTGTCACCACCAAACCAATGCCCTCATCTGCCGCTGAGCTTCCCCTGGGCCATACCAACAAGCTATTTGTGATTGTATACATTACTTTTAAAGGAGTAATAGACACTATTGTCCAAGCCATCAGCCCATGGACATGGGTGGGCAAGTTGATGTCATACCTCATTAAGTTAGCACCAATCCTTTGGTGGGCTCTGCCCACCCAGTCTGCAACCCACCAGTTCCAAGACTCTAGCAAGCCAGCAGCTCAGGGTTGTTTCCCTGACAGACAAACTGCCTGAGTTATACTGCCCTACTGTAACACCCCATGGCCCAGCATATATGTGATGATTCACATGTTGGGCAGTTTTGCAGGCGGAGCTAATGTTGACCAAGAGAAAGATAGTGGCCTAAAACAGGTAAATGTTTGGTAAGAAGAGTCATGATCCAGGGGAGGTCCCTGGATGGTGCTCCAATTGGCAACAGCGCCCATGTCAACAATAACAATGTCAACAGTGGCCATGTTGACACTTTGTCAACATGGCCACTGTCAACTCAAAACTCTAAATCTCCTATGTTTTTTGCTAGTCATGCTAGCTTAATTCTTTTTAAAGCATTCAGGGGTGCAAATCCAGAAAACACAACAAAATTGTGGCCATCTTGACACAATTTAATATTAAGCTTAATAAAAAACTTGATTTAACCAGATTTCTCCTTTATGCTTACTAATAAAAATTAATTTATTTTTTATTTGTTTTCACAATGTAAGAGTGTCAATGTTGACACTTTTTAAGCATAACTTATTTTTAATAACAAAACTGAAGCATCTACAGTAAAAAATAAGTGTTCATTTAAAATTTTTTTACTGAATTATTATATTGAAAAAGACAGTGCACATACATTTGATTGTTGAAAAGTTCATGTTATAAATATTTATGTGGCACTTATTACGGCTTTAATATATTAAGTGGATTGGTGGCTAACAGCAATTCAATAATTTAAGCGTGAGTTACTATGTAAGTTACTATAGAATTTATTATTAAAAATAATGTTGACACTTTTAAATGTTGTTTATTTGCTTGTGATCATCCCCCAGGGTGGAGTTAAGCAAATTAGAGTGGCGCAATTAAGCCTAGATTAATATGTCACCTCATATAAAAATTTTGTAAGTGACGTTGTCAACACTTTACCCTTTTCAATATCTACCAACAACATATTAACAACTTCTTATATATGCAATGGTAAAATATCATATTAGCACTACCCAAATATTATTTTTAATAAAAGAATAAAGGATCTTGATACTTTTTTAACTTATTTTCATATGTTTTTTTTATTTTTATATGTGAACAAAAACACACAGAAAATGGCTAATATTTGCTAGCCTGCTTAAATTTAATTAAGCGTAATATGAAAAAACTTAGTAAATTTTCAAAAACACGTCAACAGTGACAATGTTATCAAAAATAATGTCTACAATTTTTCTAATTGGCAGTGAGAATTCAGCTTTTCTACTAATTTTCACTCATAATATCAACGCTTTTCAGTTCTCACATATAAAACTTTATGTTTTACATAATAAAAACTTCTCATTTTTCAATATGTTGTATTTTTGACTTTTTTCTTCCATATTTTCTAATTTTAAAAATAAAATTGATATATAAAAATAGTACTTTTATATATTTCTCTTAACTTTTAACTTGTTATTTAAAACTATAATAAAATAAAAATTATACAAGTATTTTTTAACTTTTAAATGCCAATAAAAACCATCTAAGATTTACTTTTTATATATTATGCTTTTTAAGTTGTTTTGTTTGTTTTTTACATACATTGCTTTATTTTAAACCATTTTACTTATTATTTTAGGGAAAAAACACTTCCAAACAGCCCAAAGAAACCAAGCGCTCTTCAAAGCCAACCAAACCCACCAAAAAAAGCCTGTCTCATCAAAGAAGATCACACCAAAACCATCCCCAAAGCCCTCCCCTGAGAAGAGCCCTGCTCACTCCACTGGGGGAGAAAAATCTGATGGGTCTCTTACAGAGCACAGTTTTTACAACTCAGCTTCTGACAAGGAGCCAACCAAGAAAAAGCGGCAAGGCAAAAAGACCCCTTCCAAAGATAAGTCTCCTGCACATGAGGAGCACCACAACAAGCCCCCTTCTTCTTCCCCACTGCCGCCAAGCTCTCCCCCTTCAAGCTCATCTGGGGATGATTCAAAGCCCTGCCCTGATTAATTCCCTAGCTTCTGCCATGCTCCTGCTGGCCCTTGGGACCCTCTGTTGTCCCACAACATCTGCAATGTTGACGGCAAATTCAAGGTTCCCTCTTCCTTGCCCAAATACTTCCCAATAATGAATGTAAAGGGTAGGCCGGCCATGGTGGTCAATGGGTATATCTTCAGCTGCAAAAATGCCAACTGGGGCTTCAAGAGCTGCCATTACACCTGCAAGGACTGCTCCTGCCCAGTGCAGCTCAACACTGAGCGCTGGGACCTGGTCCAAACCATCAAGGGCAAGCATACCTGCATCATGCCCAACACTACCATCTCCTGCCTTCTCAAATGGTACCTTGTGCAGATTATGCCCACCTCCAAAGACCTTTCTGCCACCCAGCTGGCTGTGCTTGCTTGCAAGTACCTGTCCCCTACCAACTTGAAGAGGGTTCCAACTCACAATCAGTTGGTCATCTTTATAAGTGATAGGCGTCAAGCCTCAAAACCCATGGCCAAGAGTGCCACCAACATCAAGGACCTTATCCTCACAGATGCCCTCAAGAAGACAGAGGATGGTGAGATGTTCCTGCTCCATGAAGATGAGCAGGAAGTGGAGGATAGGATTGTAGCCTATGCCACAGCCCAAAACTTGGAGCAGCTGAACACTGCTACCATCTGGCTGTGCAACAGCACATTTGCTACTTGCCCCTCCCTATTCAAGCAGCTTTGGGTCCTTCATGGGCAGTTTAATGACCAGGTCATCCCCCTTGTCTTCTTTTTCCTTCCTGGTGCCAATACTGAAGTCTACACCAGAGCCTTCAAGATCATCCAGGATGCTTTGAGCTCCCTTCCCACTAACCAGCTCCCCCCTCCCACTCACGCCACAAGGGCAAATCCCTCCTCCACTGAGAAGGATGAGTCCACCATTGTCAGGAATGCCTCTTCTATTTTTCCTGACAACAACAAGGAAATTATAATATGTCCAGGGTCTGGGAACTCTTCCCCTAAATTGGACTTTTCTCCAGGACCTAGAAATGGTTTATTAGTGGGTAGTATTTGCTCCAAATTACCTTTAAATTGCCTTGATTCAAGCCTGGAGGCCCTTTTTGGGTCCAATACAGGGATCAAACTTGGGTCCTCTTGCTTACTGGGTGAACACCTAAAAAAAGTTAGTATTTCAAATTCAAATTTACCTTTGGCGTCATGCAAGATGGCTTCCTGCAGCCAATCAGATTTTACAACCAGTCCAGGAGTTTGTGATTTCGCTTTCAATTCAAATGCTGATTCTGTTAAGTGTAAACAAGGCTCTGTAGTTGTTTTAGATAATCCAAACAACAGAGCCTCTCCTTCTGGTGGTTGAAAAAACCACCAGAAGCTTCCCCAAGCTGGGACCTCTCAAACAGCTGGGGTAAATGACAGCTAGCTGTTTGAGAAGGCCCAGCAGGGGTTATTGGTTCTTTTAAAAAAATAATAATTTTATTTTAATTTTAAACCAAGTCAAGTTTCTCCTGCCAAGTTTTTCCTCCCCAATATTATCCCAAACTCCCCTTGAATCTGCAAATTAGACATCTATTGACAGCCTATATAAGGCTCCATCTTGTCAGCATTATTAATTGTTCAGTTAATAAAGTCAATTTCCTTTACACCAGGTTATTCATTCTTGTTTGTTCACCAGTCCTGAAATCCAGCACCATGATACTACCCAAGTCTTCCCAGTGGGGATCATTTGGGTATAAATGGTTGGTTTGGTTGCTCCTTGTCCAGTCCTTTACTGCAAGCATATCCCTTGGAAACAGAGTCAATTCTGGTTCATCTCCTCCTAGTTACCTTGACAAGTCATGGCGCCAAGCAATACCAGGCGTATAGTACACCACCACTCTATTGTCACAGAACCCCCCCATTAAAGAGAAGCCACAAGTCATGGGGGCCAGTCCGCCTGCTCCTTCCCTATTCCATCCTTTGGCTTCAGCCTTCCTTCTCAGTTATCTTGGTGCTTACTTCCTTTTGAGAAGGTTCAATCCACTTTTGGGTTGATACTGCCTGATTGGAGAATTATTTCATATGGGAATGGTCTCTGTACCCATTGGTTCTCTAGTCACAGGGTTGAATCCATCCGCAGACATACACCTTTTGGGTGGTATGTTTCCAAGTGGATAGGTTCCTGATAACCATAGCTGCTGAGCAGCTAGCTCATGCACACTCACTTGAACCAAAAGTTATCATAATGGACTTCAAGCAAACTCAGTTAAGAGTCTTTGAGGCCACCTTTGATGTAGAAGTCCAGGGCTGCTTCCATTTTAGGCAGGCCCTCATCAAGAATCTCAAGAGTGAGAAGGACCTTTTTGAGAAGTATCTTAACAATGTTAAGGGGAAGTGCCACTTTGCTCTTACTCAGAGGCTGCTTTGGCTTTTGTGCGCCCTGAGCATACTGGGCTTGGCTTTGAGGCCCTCCTGGAGGATGCTTACATCAAGAAGCACTCTACCATCTTCAAAGGCTACTTGGATTACTTTGAGAGCCAATGGGTGGGCAAGAAGGTGACTGCCCGGAGAAGTAAGAGTGAGGCCACTGCCCCTTGGAAATGTCAAGGCGCCTGCCTCAAGGGGGAGATGAAGACCAACTCTAGCCTTGAGGTTTGGCACAAGCACCTGAAGGTGAAGTTTGGGTCAAACCCCAAATATAACAAGCTCTTCTCTAAGCTACAGGAGGAGCAGGCCTGGACTGTCTCCAAGTTCTGCAACCTTGCCAACTGGGTGGCCCCCAAGAAGCAAAAGTCCAAGGAGCAGGACTACCAGGAGAACGTGCAGAAGGTGGTAATGAAAAAGTACAAGGTGGAAGAGATTAAAAAGTACCTTGAGGATGTTGCCACTGCTCTTTCTGGTGGCTTTAATTAGCTTAATAAACCTTGCTTTGCCTGTATATTTTTTTACTTTTAACTTTTAATTTTTTATTTATTTATAGAGTACTAATCATTTTAGGTATAAATGGTAAGTTTCAGATACAGTTGTTGTAACTGTGCTGTTTTTGCAGAGTTACACAGGGAAAAATATTTAGAAGATAGATAATAATCTTTATTGCAAGATAGTGATTATATAGCTATTGTGAATCAATGGATAGCAGGAACATGATTGGTGATCACACGGCTGGATGGAAGAGGGGGTGGCTTGATCCTGATAATGAGTCAAGCGCCAAATTGAGGTATCCACTGTGAAGGATCATCATCTGTTCATGTTGATGGATTTGGTAATTTGAGTTGACTTCCTAGTCTGGCTTTGGGTGACCAGTTAATTGGATTGCGGGTCACAAACCCGCTTGGTTGGAACCTTGCTGGCGGGTCAAGCCTGCGGTTTCAACACCCCCCCCCCCGGCTGAAAGGTTGGCCTCCTCTGGGGACAGGTTGTCAGGGAGGTTGTCAGGAGCCCGGGCGCCATATTGAACCAGTTGTTGTTTGGTGGCAGTCAGGGTGGTTTCTTGTTGTTTCTGTCTTGCTTTGCAGGGTTGTAGGCGGTTGTGGTATAAGGTCTTGTCTTGCTTGTGTTTCCCAAGTCCTTGCACAAGGTAAGTGTTATTGTCTTTTACCTTCAGGATTATTGCTGGCCCTAATTTTTGGGTTGTAGTTTGCTTTTGTCAACATTCATGACCCAGACTTTATCCCCAACTTCATGTCTCTGGCAGATGGGTACAAAGGTTTTTTGTAAGTGTTCCTTTTCTTTGGCTGCTTGTTTGCTGTTGGCCTCTATTACTTGAGGATCTGAGCAAGGGGGGACTTGACTTGTAATTTCCAGTTTGGGTCCTGTCAATGCTTGAATGATATTTGGCTGTGTGCTGTATACCAGTTCAAACGGGCTCTTCCCGGTGGATCTGTTCACTTGGGTTTGGCACACAAGTAATGCAGTCTGCAGCTGCTTATACCAGTCTTCAGGTCTCTCAGCAGTGAGTTTGGCTAAGGCTTGCATGAGGCTAACATTAAGCTGCTCTACGCGTCCATTGGCCTGTGATGGTATAGTGTTGTGACGGTGTGTTTGATCCCATTCTTGGTGAGGTACACATTGGTGTCTTTGGAGGTCAATTTTTTGCCTCCATTGGTTATCAGGAGTTCTGGCTTTCCAAACCTGCTGATTATTTCCTTGCCAATTAATTGTCGGATGTTGTTACTGGTGTGTTCTTTCACCGCTTGGGCTACTGGCCACCTTGTTGCGAAATTGATGGCTGTGATGATGTATCTTTTGTTGTTGTGCTTTCCTGGCATGGGGCCCACAATGTCAATAGCCCATACTTTGAACAGTAGTTGGGTTTGAATGGGGAGTACAGACTTAGGCGGGGTTTTGCTTTTGGCAATATTTTTGCAGACCTTGCACTGTTCTAACACTTCATGGACATTGCGGTATAAGGTTGGCCACCAGGCTTTATGTTTTAGGAATTTGTATAGATTTTGGCTCTTAGTATGTCTGAGATCCCTGTGATAGCAAAGAATGGTACCAACTAGTTGATGTGTGGGGATGTAGGAAATGGTTGTGTCATCCGACATTTTCTGTGAAGAGTCCTGTATACGTCAGCAAAGAGGTGTTCATTCTTGATGACCGTTTCTCTGGTGATATTAGTTGTGCCTGCAGGAAACCCTTTGTCTTTTGTACGTAGCACTAGGAGAGGCCAGTCTGGGTTGAGCCCATTCTCTCCCCTAGAAGCGCAGACATACAGACAGGACAGGGCGTCCGCCATGGCAAGCTTGACCTTGGGCTTATATTGGATGAGCATGTTAAACCTTTCTAAGATTTCCATCCACTGCGCTTGGCGGCGTGACAGGTTTGCTTGTGTCTTGAAGTAGATGAGCAACTTATGATCAGTTAGTGCTGTGAATTCTTCCTGCCGTTCCAGGTAACAGCACCATTTGACTAGGAAGTGTACAATGGCCAGAAGTTCTTTGTTGTGGATCAGGTATTGACACTTGCCATCCGTCAGTTTGCGCGACTTGTAGGCTACAAGCAGGAAGTCACCATCACTATTCTTAATTTGTAGTACTCCCCCAATGGATGCATCTGAAGCGTCAGTTTCCATCTGGTACTCTCTGTCTCGTTTGGGGTATTGTAAGATGGGTGCTATTGTGAGCTTTTCCTTGAGACGTCTAAAACAGAGGTCACGTTGGGGGGGTCCATACAAACTTGGACTTGGTGCATGTTATGGTGGACAAGGGGGCGGTCAAGACGCCACAGTTGGGTATGAAGCGTTGTACATAGGCCACCATTCCCAAGAAGGTGCGGAGTTCTGATTTGTCCTTGGGAGGTGGCATCTTGCAGATGGCTTGTATCTTCTGACTGTTGAGTTTGATGCCATCTTTTGGGACTATGTGTCCCAAGAAGGGTAGTTGCTCTCAGAAGAACTGGCATTTGGAGGGCTTGGCCAACAGTTTGTGTTGTGCCAGGGTTGCAAAGACTTCCTCCAGGTCTTTGTGGTGTTGTTCCACTGAGGGGCTGTATACAATAATATTGTCCAGGTACACTAGGGCGTGTTTGCCTATGTGTGGCGCAAACACTTTGTTCATGAAGGTTACAGAGGTGGACAGGGCATTAGTCATGCCAAAGTTGAGTACTACCATTTGTAGGAACTGTACTTGGTGCGGAAGGCTGTCTTGGGGATATCTTCCTCCTTGATACAAATCTGATTGTAGCCTGCAGTTAGGTCAATCTTGGAGAAGACAGTGTCTTGTCCCAAGGCGTCAAAGAGATTGTCAATTAGTGGCAATGGGTAAAAATTCTTAATGGTGACTTTGTTCAAGGCGCGGTAGTCTGTGACCAGGCGTAAGGTACTGTCCTTTTTAGCCACAAAGAATATGGCGGCCCCAAAGGGAGACTGTGAGGGGCAGATAAGTCCTTTTTCCAGTGCCTCATTGAGATAGGCGCGCAGGGCGTTGTCCTTGTTTGGGGTCAGTCAATAGATGGGACGTGCCTTGGGTACAGCCCCCTTGAGTTGGATATAATGTTGGATGTGTTTCTCAGGGGGGTAGCCCAGGTAAAGCTTCCTTGAAGATTTCTGGGTGACAGGCCACAATGTTGCAATCTTGCAGCGTGGAGATGTCCTGGTGGTCCTTGAAGTGTATGATTTCATACTGGCAGGAGTCCCAGTCAATTGCTTTCAGGTTTTTCTTCTTGTCCATAGTCTCTGTGATGTGTACAAAGACGTGGTCGCGTAGGAGTTGGTCTACAGATCCGGGTAGATTTGCTGGTTGACACCTTTGCGCTTGATGGTCAGCACTGAGGTTGCCCAGTCCATGTGGGGGTTGTTTTTCTGTAACCAGTCCAGTCCCAGTACAATGTCAAACTTAGGGAAGTCAATGACAGTGTGACAGAAATAACTGGATAATATGAAGCTGTTTCCAAATGATGGGGAATCACCACCCAAATCCATATAGAATTGATGATTAACCACCAACGCGGCTTTAAATATCTTTTTGTGAAATTTCCAATTGAAACTCCAGGATTAAGTAGAACAATCAATCCTAACCAGAGTAAACCAAGATAAAGGACCTGGGAAAGCATCAATGCATCTTCAGCGTAGAATTCTGGGCATTGAGAAGTGACACAATTTTCATTTTCCAGAATGGGGGGAGGAGCTACAAAATTGGCTGGCATGAAATTAACATTTTGCGGCGCCGACGACAAAGTTCCGGATGCTGGGCCCCATCTCCCTGAAATGATTCAGTTCAGAATCAGATTGTACGGGATATACCACAACAACCCAGTCACAGGATGTATTTTTAAAATTTAAAATTAGAACTTGAGATAATTGATTTTTATTGAGTAAATTTAGAAGGACTCAACTCTTAGAGTTGAAACAGGGAAAATTATTCAATATATACCAGAAAATTTGACTAAGCAATACCACCTGAGTCTTGATCTCCTATTCCTTTAGCATCTTCAAGCAAGTATCTAGACCAGGTTGCAAAGAACCCTTGTGTGACCAGTTTCTGACAATCATGCCAATTAATGAGCTTATATCAGGTGACCCTCATATTATGTTGATTTATCAACATCAGTTTACAAGGGGGAGCTGGTTTCAGCTGGCAAACAGGAGCAGCCGTGACCCATTTTTGATCAACCGTTTGGTTTAAATCCGTTAACTTGGTCAATTTTGATATAGGTTTTCTGGCCTGCCGTGCCTTCTTACTTGGACAGACAATACCCAGCATTATGGAACCTACCGTGACATTACCCTCTGCTTTAACCCTGGGCACAATACCACCATCTTGGGAGATGGGATAAAGATAAATTCTTATAGGCAGGTGGGAGTTTCATTGCAGCAAGGGTAAGTTCAGGGTGATCAATAGCAGTGGGATTGCGCTTGTAGAACTTGTGGATCAGATCAGAGGAATTTGAACAATTGTAGTGGGGAACCCAGGAGTTTTCAGAATCAGGATAACCTTTCCAAGATACCAAATATTCCAAACGGCAGCAATTCTTGCAGGAAGCCAGAATACAATTTAACTTGTACTCAGGTTTTCCTTCCACAAGAATGGGTTGGGAAGAGGGGGTCTCTGTTCCTTTGAAGGGAGTAAGGAGACATTCATGGAAGGTGTGGAAAATCTTGAAAGCAGGAGGTAAATCCAGCCTATAGGCAGAGGGACCAATCTGATGTTCTACCTTGAAGGGACCAACTTGCTTGGGACCCAATTTGCGACAGGGAACCTTAAGTTTCATATTGCAAGCATCAACCATGACTAGATCACCTGGCCTGTAAGTTGGACCTTCCTGGCGCTTGTGATCTGTGTATTCCTTGTAAGTTTTCATGGCGGCAGCAAGAGTAACTTGGAGCTCCTGATGGACCTGCTTTGATTCAGCAGGTTGATCAGTTGCAGCTTCCACGTTGCTAACCAAACAAGGGCCCATGTTGGAAGAAGTATTGTAGCCCACATTGGCATAAAATGGCAATACTTGAGTTGAGGTGTGCAGGGCGTTATTATATGTGAACTCTGCCATGGGTAGATTATCACACCAGTCATCTTGTTGTGCATTGGTGTAACAGCGTAGGTAGACCTCCAAACTTTGGTTAACCCTCTCTGTTTGTCCATCATATTGGGGGTGAAAAGAAGTAGAGAGGCACAATTTGATACTGTCAAAACTGCAGGCTCAACCCACCAGCAAGGTTCCAACCAAGCGGGTTTGTGACCCGCAATCCAATTACCTGGTCACTCAAAGCCAGACCCAGAAGTCAACCCAAATTACCAAATCAATCAACATGAACAAATGATGATCCCTCATGGTGGATACCTCAATTTGGCGCTTAACTCATTAGCAGGATCAAGCCACCCCCCTCTTCCATCCAGCCGTGTGATCACCAATCATGTTCCTACTATCCATTGATTCACAATAGCTATATAATCACTATCTCACAATAAAGATTATTATCAATCCTCTAAATATTTTTCCCCTTGTAACTCTGCTAGAACAGCACAGTTACAACATTGTAGCACAGGTAGGCTCTCCATCCTACCTTATCTTGAAAAATTCCACCTGTTGCCCGCACACGCTGCAGCCAACAAATCCTCAACATAATTATGTCTGTCCTCCTGCCCAACTGGACGCCGTACACTCCTGGTACCAAGATACCTGATGGTTTTGTTCTCTACCAAAACACAGTGATCCCGCTACCCGCCTTCAATGCCCTGTCCGCCCTAGGGTTCTTTCAGGCACCCTCATCAATGCCACAACCAGCAGACAAGACCACCATGCCTGCCTATGTCGCACAAAGACTTTGCAGCACCGCCTTAGACCCTTTGCGGGGGCCAACAACGACAACACTGCTGCATGGATTCAGTCCGCCCAAAGCAAGTTGGCTCAGATGAAGTGCCCACAGCAGTTTTGGATTGCAGAGATTTCCATTTGTCTGACCCATGACGCTGGCACCTGGTGTGACAAGTGGCACAAAGAGCACACTGACAAGAACTGGGACACCTTTAAACAAGACTTCTTGGCAAGATTTGTGCTTAAGGATACAGCACTCATGATCATACTCCAAGTAAAAAACCTGACCCAGACAGGCACCGTTAAAGAACTCACCCGCGCCTACAAGGAACTCTGTCTCTGCGCCCCATCCGACATGGCCTTTGACACCCCAGCAACACATCTCATGTACTACAACGCTCTCAAGTTGCACGTAATGAGACACGTGAACCTGGACCAAGTTACCAACCTACAAAGCCTGTACTGTAAAGCAGAAAAAGCGGAACAAACATCCAACACTCTGCACAAGGCACAGACTGGGAAACGTGAGAGACCCAAGGACTCACATTCAAGCAGGCGCTCCTCTCAACCACCTCCTGGAGGCAACAGCAACAACAACAACCACAAACCCACAGGTTTGAATGGGAATGGGAATGGAAATAATGGCCAGTCAAATTGTACCCATTTCCGTGTCACCGCCACCCAAGGCAACCAAGATGAGGGAAAAGCCCAGGGAGAGCACTAAGCAAGCCAAGCTCTCCCCACATAACTCCTGACTTGCCCAACAATGAATACCAACCTGAGGACGTGGACCAATGTCCAATGATCCAAGTTCCCTCAGAAGACCTGGTACTGTACACCATTGCCAGACATCCCAATAAATTGATGTCTTATCCTTTCCGCTTTTGCAGTTACACAGGCTCAGCACTCCTGGACTTGGGCGCAGATCAAACTTTAGTCAACAGCAGCTTTGTGAATAAATTCAAGTTGGCCGCTAATCCTTTGCGGATTAAAAACGTGGTCCTGGCTGATGAACATCACATTGTCGTGACAAAGGAAACTGCCCCCTTCTCTGTCATGCTTGAGAACCTCCACTCCACCATCCAAGGTCCCGCCATTGACTTCCCTAAGTTTGACATTGTACTGGGACTAGACTGGTTGCAGAGAAATAACCCATACGTGGACTGGGCAACCTCAGTGCTGACCATCAAGTGCAAAGGTGTCAACCACCAAATCTACCCGGATCTGTAGACCAACTCCTACAAGACCACGTCTTTGTACGCATCACAGAGACTTTGGATGAGAAGGAAAACCTGAAAGCTATTGACTGGGACTCCTTTCAGTATGAAATCATACACTTCAAGGACCACCAGGACACCTCCACGCCGCAAGATTGCAACATTGTGGCCCGTCACCCAGAAATCTTTAAGGAGGCATTACCTGGGCTACCCCCTGAGAAACACATCCAACATTATATCCAACTCAAGGGGGCTGTACCCAAGGCATGCCATATTTACGGGCTGACCCCAATCAAGGACAATGCCCTGCGCGCCTACCTCAAGGAAGCACTGGAAAAAGGACTTATCTGCCCCTCACAGTCTCCCTTTGGGGCCGCCATATTCTTTGTGGCCAAAAAGGACGGTACCTTATGCCTGGTCACAGACTACTGCGCCTTGAACAAAGTCACCATTAAGAATTGTTACCCATTACTGTTAATTGACAATCTCTTTGACGCCTTGGGAGGAGCCTCTGTCTTCTCCAAGATTGACTTAACTACAGGTTACAATCAGATTTGTATCAAGGAGGAAGATATCCCCAAGACAGCCTTCCGCACCAAGTACAGTTCCTACAAATGGTAGTACTCAACTTTGGCATGACTAATGCCCTGTCCACCTTTGTAACCTTCATGAACAAAGTGTTTGCGCCACACATAGGCAGACACGCCTTCGTGTACCTGGACAATATCATTGTCTACAGCCCCTCAGTAGAACAACATCACAAGGACCTGGAGGAAGTTTTTGCAACCCTGGCACAACACAAACTGCTGGCCAAGCCCTCTAAATGTAAGTTCTTCCAGGAGCAACTACCCTTCTTGGGACACATAGTCTCAAAGGACGGCATCAATCCCAACAGCCAGAAGATACAAGCCATCTGCAAAATGCCACCTCCCAAGGACAAGTCAGAACTACACACTTTCTTAGGAATGGTGGCCTATGTACAACGCTTCATACCTGACTGTTGCGTCTTGACCGCCCCCTTGTCTGCCATAACAGGCGCCAAGTCCAAGTTTGTATGGACCCCCAATGTGACCTCTGCTTCAGACGTCTCAAGGAAAAGCTCACAACAGCACCCATCTTACAATACCCCAAATGAGACGGAGAATACCAGATGGAAACCAACGCTTCAGATGCATCCATTGGGGGAGTACTAAAAATCAAGAATAGTGACGGTGACTTCCTGCCTGTAGCCTACAAGTTGCGCAAACTGACAGATGGTGAGTGTCAATACCTGATCCACGACAAGGAACTACTGGCCATTGTACACTTCCTAGTCAAATGGTGCTGTTACCTGGAACGGCAGGAAGAATTCACAGCACTAACTGATCATAAGTTGCTCATCTACTTCAAGACACAAGCAAACCTGTCATGCTGCCAAGCGCAGTGGATGGAAATCTTAGAAAGGTTTAACATGCTCATCCAATAATAGCCTGGGGCCAAACTTGCCATGGCGGACGCCCTGTCCCGCCTGTACGTCCGCGCTTCTAGGGGAGAGAATGGGCTCAACTCAGACTGGCCTCTCCTAGTGCTACGTACAAAAGACAAAGGGTTTCCTGAAGGCACAACCAATATCACCAGAGAAACGGTCATCAAGAATGAACACCTCTTTGCTGACGTATACAGGACTCTTCACAGAAAAATGTCGGATGGCACAATCATTCCCTACATTCCCACACATCAACAAGTTGATACCATTCTTTGCTACCACAGAGATCTTGGACATACTAAGAGCCAGAATCTGTATGAATTCCTAAAACATAAAGCCTGGTGGCCAACCTTATACCGCAATGTCCAGGAAGTGCTAGAACAGTGCGAGGTCTGCAAAAAGTTTGCCAGAAGTGAAACTCTGCCTAAGTCTGTACTCCCCATTCAAACCCAACTGCCATTCAAGGTATGGGCTCTGGACATGTGGGCCCCATGCCAGGAAAGCACAATGACAAAAGATACATCATCACAGCCATTGATTTTGCAACAAGGTGGCCAGTAGCCCAAGCAGTAAAATTGCACACTGGTAACAACATCTGACAATTCATTGGCAAAGAAATAATCAGCAGGTTTGGAAAGCCAGAACTCCTGATAACCAATGGGGGCAAAGAATTGACCTCCAAAAACACCAACGTGTACCTCGCCAAAAATGGGGTCAAACACACCGTCACAACACTATACCATCACAGGCCAATGGACGCGTAGAGCAGCTTAATGGTAGCCTCATGCAAGCCTTAGCCAAACTCACTGCTGAGAGACCTGAAGACTGGTATAAGCAGCTGCAGACTGCATTACTTGTGTGCCAAACCCAAGTGAACAGATCCACTGGGAAGAGCCCGTTTGAACTGGTATACAGCACACAGCCAAATATCATTCAAGCATTGACAGGACCCAAACTGGAAATTCCAAGTCAAGTCCCCCCTTGCTCGGATCCTCAAGTAGTAGAGGCCAACAGCAAACAAGCAGCCAAAGAAAAGAAACGCTTTCAAAAGACCTTTGTTCCCATCTGCCAGAGACATGAAGTTGGGGACAAATTCTGGGTCATGAATGTCAACAAAAGCAAACTACAACCCAAAAAAGTAGGGCCAGCAATCATTCTAAAGGTAAACAACAATAACACTTACCTTGTGCAAGGGCTCGGGAAACGCAAGCAAGACAAGACCTTACACCATGACTGCCTACAACCCTGCAAAGCAAGAAAGAAACAACGGTAAACTGCCCTGCCTGCCACCAAACAACAGCTGGTTCAATATGGCGCCTGGGCTCCTGACAACCTCCCTGACGGCCTGCCTCCTGAGGAGGCTGACTTTCAGAAGGGGGGTGTCAAAACCGCAGGCTTGACCTGCCAGCAAGGTTCCAACCAAGCAGGTTTGTGACCCGCAATCTGATTACTTGGTCACTCAAAGCCAGACCCAGAAGTCAACCTGAATTACCAAATCAATCAACATGAACAAATGATGATCCCTCACGGTGGATACCTCAATTTGGCGCTTGACTCATTAGCAGGATCAAGCCACCCCCTCTTTCATCCAGCCGTGTGATCACCAATCATGTTCCTACTATCCATTGATTCACAATAGCTATATAATCACTATCTCACAATAAAGATTATTATCAATCCTCTAAATATTTTCCCCTTGTAACTCTGCTAGAACAGCACAGTTACAACAATACCAAGGATTCCAGTAAAAGCTTCCCAGAACTGAGCAATAAATTGAGGACCACAGTCACTTACAATCTCCATTGGGATGCCATGTAGAGAGAAGATTCTGTTTAAAAATAGCCTAGTGGTTTCCACTGAAGTAATTGTGGTTGAGCAAGGTACAAAGTGTGTCATCTTTGTGAAACAATCAACTACCACCATGATTACGTTAAACCCATTGGAATTGGGAAGCTTTCCAATGAAATCCACCAACACAGACGTCCAGGGGCCCGCAGCAAGCTGAAGTGGGACCAGTAAACCAGTAGTCTTATCCCAACTGGCCTTGGATCAAACACATACCAGGCAATCTCAAACAAAAGCGGCCACCTGCACAGTTAAACCTTTCCAGGAAAACTGGCGGCGGATAAGTTACACTGTCTTGTTTTCCCTGGATGGCCAGCCGTTGGACAGGTATGATTAGCCTCCATGATCTCATCCCAAATAGTGCCTTCAGGGACCCACAAGCAACCTTGATGATATAGGACTGGACCAATCTTATGATAACCCTGAGGCTGACCTACTGGGTTTGCACATGCTAGCTCCAATAGCCTATCATAACCTTTGGACAAAGGTTGCAGGAACTTAACTTTGGAATACAAGTCCAGGTCTGCGCCCTTAGCTAAGGACATGGTGGCCAACGTTGCCAGCGGAGGCAATACAAAAGGCACCACAGTCTTGTCCGGAATCATAGTATTTGTGTTAAACTCAGCGTCCATACTAGCATCTGGGAGATGGGAGGGATTCCTGCTTAGAGCATTGGCCAAGTGATTGTCAGATCCCTTAATAAACTTGTAGCGGAACTTGTATCTTGTCAGATCACCATGCCATCTGGATTGGTGACCTGAAAAAACTCTGGGTTGTCAATAATATAGAATAGCTTTGTGGTCAGTTCTTACTACAAATTGATGACGTGCCAACATGAGATGGTGATGCCAGTGCTTTAACAATTCCACAACAGCTAACAATTCCTTGTCGTAAATCATGCAGTTGCGTTCTCAAGCTTCCATCTTCCGGGAGAAATACCCTACAGGTCTCTCAATCCCTTCACTAGCCGTCTGCAACAGCACACCAGCCACAGCATATTTAGATGCATTGGTAGAAACCATGAAAGGAAGCTCAGGATCCACATGTCTTAGCACTGGGGAGGACAACAAAAGAGCCTTGACTGCTGAGAAGGCACTTGCACACTCAGGCATCCAGACTAAAGTTGTCTTTCCACTAGCCGAATATAAAGGGGCGGCCACCTCAGACAAGTGGGGGGTGAATTTCTTCAAGAATGTACATGTACCCAGGAAACTAAGAAGTTGGGATACTGTCACAGGTGTAGCATACTCTCAAACCACAGCTTCCTTGTCAGGGGCAATGGTGTGGCCATCCTCAAAGATAATATTACCCAGAAAGGTAACCTTACGTTTAAAGAATTCACACTTACTCCTTTTGATGATCAAGTTTTCTTGGAGAATGTGCTCTACAACTGCTGACAAGTGGGCCTTATGGGACTCCTCATCCAGAGAAAACACCAAGATGTCATCCATATATGCAATGGCACAAACACCTAGGAGATCTCCCAGGACTGAATCAATTAACTGCTGAAAGCAAGCCGGGGCATTCTTCAATCCAAAAGGCATTACACAGAACTGGAAGATACCCTTCTTAGTTCTGAATGCTGGTAATCATTTCATTTCTTCTATAATCCTGATTTGATTGAAAGCATTCAACAGATCAAGTTTTGAGAATACCTTAGCCTTCTCAACACATCTAGATATCTGTGCTTTGAGAGGTAAAGGATAAGGATCCGGAATTGTAATGTTATTTAAATTCCTGTAGTTGACACAAGGACAAAGGGACCCATCAGACTTCTGAACAAATAATAGCGGAGAGCAGATCAACAAAGCCTTCTTAAAAATGTAGCCTTTTGCCAACATATTGCAAGTCCACTCTTCCAAACATGCATCTTCCTTCAAGGTTAAAGGGTAAATAGGAGACACAATTATGATCAGATCAACAGTGACCTTAAAGTCAAAGTCAAACTGAGTGTGCTTGGGAGGGACCTCGCCTCTGGTGGCGTCAAATGCTGCGGACCAGGGTTGAAAACATGCCGGTAAATCCAAACTTACGGGGGCAGGGGCAGGAAATGATTGTATGGTCTGTGATGATTGCTCAGATTCAGACATATCCAACAGCGGAATACAAATAGTTATACCCGAGGAGTGTTCCACCTGTAACACATTTTCTCCAGTAAGGTTGATACATTATGATCTCTCCACCAACTTACTCCCAAAATGATAGGATACATAAGGGTAGGGCAAACAGAAAACCTTGCAGTAAAAGACTGACCTGCAACTACAAAAGTAACTGACTTCTTCAGCTGAAACGAGGGAAACATTTGACAATTTCCACCCCTAACAAGCATTCCCAGATGGTACTTGAGTTGTAGCAAGTCAGCAGTCTCCACACTCATAAAATTTTTGGAAGCACCTGTATCTAACAAGATGGCTGACTGATAGATAGTCTGACCATTATCAATGCTACCATGAAACAAGAAGTAACCAGAAGTGGATTTATTTGCAGCAAAGGTAGCAATCTTGACAGGGTCTTGTTTTTTATTGGCAGTACAGACAGCAGCTAAGGAAGCAGGATGCTCCTGGTAGTAACGCTCAATCATTTCTTGGACGGCAGCTGGAAGAATGGGGTTATCACAATCAATGGGAACAAGGGGGTAACTCTTTGGACGTAATAACAGAAGATTTTGCAGGTACAACGTGCTGAAGCATTGCCAAGGAACTATCAGGAACGGACACCACAGGGACCTCCTTTACATCACCAGGTTTGTTCATCACCGCCAATTGTAGCTGAGACAAGCTAGGGAGATAACAATCTTGGATTTGGTTGGAAGGAACTGCCGAGGAGCAAGGACCAGAAAACCAAGAGCGCACATCAGGTTTATCCTCAATTACTAACGTACCTTGTTTGGAAGTAGACAGATTTGAGACCAGAGAAAGAATTTGGCTTACCAGGGCCTCAGTTGTGGTTAACAGGGAATCCCAAATTGCCAAATCCTGGGCAGTCTGGTCAACTGCTAACCACAACGCTGAGAGTTTGTTCACCTTGGGAACATCAATTGTACAGCAGTAGGTAAGAAACTGAGGAAGGAATACCAAAAGCGGAGTTGTACCCTGATGGAAGGCGTACAGATTATGATATACTTTGAGCTCCTCAATAGATACACACAAATTTTTTAACAAAGGGTATAGAGATGCACTCTCAGTTAAAACACGTGGATTGTGCTCCACCGCGGACAGCAACCATTCTTGAGCACCTTTGGAAACCTTTGCCATCACATGGTAAACTTGGGATTTGTAACTAAGGCTAGAGCTGGAATAAAATGATAATGCTGACAAGACTTCACGCGAAATTTCATTAGTGGGTGGGGCAGGAAAATAATCTGGACGCCAAATGACATGACGCGACGGAAATAGGAAACAGAGGATCCTGTTTCTACAACTGCAACCAGAGATGGAAACCATAAATTAAAAAAGCCCAAACTGAAAACTCAGAAATGAACTGATGCAAATAAATATGGTAAACACAGATATCTCAACAGAGCAGGAGAAAAGAAACATGAATTCATGATGAACTGCTTCCAAAAACTCAGACGTAGAAGAGTTGAGTAATGTGACAGAAATAACTGGATAATATGAAGCTGTTTCCAAATGATGGGGAATCACCACCCAAATCCATATAGAATTGATGATTAACCACCAATGCGGCTTTAAATATCTTTTTGTGAAATTTCCAATTGAAACTCCAGGATTAAGTAGAACAATCAATCCTAACCAGAGTAAACCAAGATAAAGGACCTGGGAAAGCATCAATGCATCTTCAGCGTAGAATTATGGGCATTGAGAAGTGACACAATTTTCATTTTCCAGAATGGGGGGAGGAGCTACAAAATTGGCTGGCATGAAATTAACATTTTGCGGCGCCGACGACAAAGTTTCGGATGCTGGGCCCCATCTCCCTGAAATGATTCTGTTCAGAATCAGATTGTACAGGATATACCGCAACAACCCAAGCACAGGATGCATTTTTAAAATTTAAAATTAGAACTTGGGATAATTGATTTTTATTGAGTAAATTTAGAAGGACTCAACTCTTAGAGTTGAAACAGGGAAAATTATTAAATATATACCAGAAAAATTGACTAAGCAATACCACCTGAGTCTTGATCTCCTATTCCTTTGGCATCTTCAAGCAAGTATCTAGACCAGGCTGCAAAGAACCCTTGCGTGACCAGTTTCTGACAACCATGCTAATTAATGAGCTTATATCAGGTGACCCTCATATTACGTTGGTTTATCAACGTCAGTTCACAAGGGGGAGCTGGTTTCAGCTGGCAAACAGGAGCAGCTGTGACCCATTTTTGATCAACCTTTTGGTTTAAATCCGTTAACTTGGTCAATTTTGATATAGGTTTTCCGGCCTTCCGTGCCTTCTTACTTGGATGGACAATACCCAGAATTATGGAACTTACTGTGACAGACGGGACCTTGGATGGTGGAGTGGAGGTTCTCAAGCATGACAGAGAAGGGGGCAGTTTCCTTTGTCACAACAATGTGGTGTTCATCAGCCAGGACCACGTTTTTAATCCGCGAAGGATTAGTGGCCAGCCTGAATTTATCCACAAAGCTGCTGTTGACTAAAGTTTGATCTGCGCCCAAGTCCAGGAGTGCTGAGCCTGTGTAACTGCAAAAGCGGAAAGGGTAAGACATCAATTTATTGGGATGTCTGGCAATGGTGTATAGTACTGGGTCTTCTAAGGGTACTTGGATCATTGGACATTGGTCCACGTCCTCAGGTTGGTATTCATTGTTGGGCAAGTCAGGAGTTGTGTGGGGAGAGCTTGGCTTGCTTAGTGCTCTCCCTGGGCTTTTCCCTCATCTTGGTTGCCTTGGGTGGCGGTGACACAGAAATGGGTACAATTTGACTGGCCGTTATTTCCATTCCCATTCCCATTCAAACCTGTGGGTTTGTGGTTGTTGTTGTTGCTGTTGCCTCCAGGAGGTGGTTGAGAGGAGCGCCTGCTTGGATGGGAGTCCTTGGGCCTTTCTTGTTTCCCAGTCTGTGCCTTGTGCAGAGCGTTGGATGTTTGTTCCGCTTTTTCCGCTTCACAGTACAGGCTTTGCAGGTTGGTTACCTGGTTCAGGTTCACATGTCTCATCACATGCAACTTGAGGGCGTTGTAGTACATGAGGTGTGTTGCTGGGGTGTCAAAGGCCATGTTGGATGGGGCATGGAGACAGAGTCGTCATAGGCGTGGGTGAGTTCTTTAATGGTGCCTGTCTGGGTCAGGTTCTTTACTTGGTGTATGATCATGAGTGCTGTATCCTTAAGCACAAATCTTGCCAGGAAGTCCTGCTTGAAGGTGTCCCAGCTCTTGTCAGTGTGCTCTTTGTGCCACTTGTCACACCAGGTGCCATCATCATGGGTCAGGCAAATGGAAATCTCCGCAATCCAAAATTGCTATGGGCATTCCATCTGAGCCAGCTTGCTTTGGGCGGACTGGATCCATGCGGCAGCATTGTTGTTGTTGGCCTCTGCAAAGGATTCCAAGGCAACACTGCAAAGTCTTTGTGCAACATAGGCGGGCATGGTGGTTTTGTCAGCTGGTTGTGGCATCAAGGAAGGTGCCTGAAAGAACCTTTGGGTGGACAGGGCGTTGAAGGCAGGTAGTGGGATCACCGTGTTTTGGTAGAGGACAAAACCATCAGGTATCTCAGTACCAGGAGTATACAGAGTCCAGTTGGGCAGGAGGCCAGACATAATTCTGTTGAGGATTTGTTGGCTGCAGCGTATGCGGGCAACAGGCAGAATTTTTCAAGATAAGGTAGGATGGAGAACCTACCTGTGCTACCAATGTCGTAACTGTGCTGTTTTAGCAGAGTTACACGGGGAAAGATATTTAGAAGATAGATAATAATCTTTATTGCAAGATAGTGATTATATAGCTATTGTGAATCAATGGATAGCAGGAACATGATTGGTGATCAAACGGCTGGATGGAAGAGGGGGTGGCTTGATCCTGATAATGAGTCAAGCGCCAAATTGAGGTATCCACCATGAAGGATCATCATCTGTTCATGTTGATGGATTTGGTAATTTGAGTTGACTTCCTAGTCTGGCTTTGGGTGACCAGGTAATCGGATTGCAGGTCACAAACCCGCTTTGTTGGAACCTTGCTGGCGGTTTGAGCCTGCGGTTTTGACACAGTTTTAATGTGGTTTAGTATGAAATATCTTATATTGTGTTAATTTATCTTTAAGGTATGAGATATTTTCAGTTATGCTTATATAAAGTATATTAAATTAAAATTGGAATTTTCTTATATTTTGTAGTTATTATTATATATTAAATATCTTTATTTTTGGTTCATTGGAATTTTAATTTTTATGGGAATAAAAAATAATTTTATAATAAAGAGTGTAATTTACACAGTAAACTGAAAAATAGTTGCTTATATCTCCTTATTCTTATTACTTATAGTAATTTTTTACTGCATTTTTAAACTCTCTGGGGTCATTTTAGTATATTAAAGTATTTTAAAATAATTTTTTATATTAAAGATGTTCAGGGTAAAGTGTTTTGTTAATTAAAAAAGTGGTGACATCCAGGAAACAACATTAAGTAAAATCGGGTTGTCACTTTACTATAGTGTCAACATTAAAAGTGTTGACATGGCCACTGTCAATATTATTATTGTTGACATGGGCGCTGTTGCCCTCCAATCTAGTAGGAAACTTATGGCTACTAAGGAAGGATGGTGCTCTGACCTAGTAGGTAACTTATGACTAAATGGAACAGATGGGCTGAGATAGCTCTGAGATCCTTTGGCTACTTGCAGGAGGTCTGCAGGTGGTAAACCTTACCTAGTTTAGGGGTAAGGTTTCCCTGCCTATGTCTTCCTGGTAGCTTTGAGGAGGTCTTGAAGTCACCAGAGAAGCATGAATATGCCCAGGAACGTTATCAAGGGAGTTTCCTGGAGAAGCAGCTGCAGAACTTGGTAATGAATAGGTTTCTGGGAAGTGAAGTTGGCTACTTTGCAACTTAAAGCTCAAACTAACCACTTGAGTGAGTAAAAACAACTGCAGACACAAGTATTTTCTGTGGTTGATGGCCTAAAGTGGTGGTCACTGATGGGAGCCTAGTCAGACACTAAATCACTTGTGGAGACTTATTGCCTGAGTCTATTGTGATTGAACCAGAGAAGGACTTGCAGAAAGAATAAAATATGACAGAGAAGGACTAGTAAAAGAAGTATGAGAAGGCTTTCAGAGAAGTTACAGTGATGGTTAAAGCAGAGAAGATGCAGGTGTGATTAGAACAGAGAGGTGACAGTTTTGAACAGAAAAGGACAAAATATGGCAGAGAAGGTCTTGAAAAAGGAGTGAAAGATAACAGAGAAGAACATGCAGAAGGTACAGAAGGACTAGTGGTCTGGAGAAATGAGCCAAGGTTTTGCTGAATTGATTTGCCAAGGGGAAAAGAAGTGGAATGGTTTGCTTTGGTTTAGTAGTAAAATAAATAAGAAAATTTTGATGAAATTGTGGGTAAGATATTTATTTATTAAGTTCCTAGGGTAGATAAAGATATGTGGCTATGAGAGTTGGATACAAAGCTGTTTTGGTGAGACATTTTCCTTGAACTTTACTATATTAGTAAATATATGGTGAAAACAATTAAGAGGACCAAAAAGAGCAATTTAAATAGTATTCTAATATTTAGATTGATTAAAGTTGAATGCAGGGAAGACTAGTGCTGGAACAGTGAACTGGTTAAAGCTTTGGTGCGCAAAGAGTTGACACTTTGAGCAATTTAGGCGGTGTAAATTGATTTCCTAGTTGGATAGTAATAAAACCTCAGAAATGGTTTAGTTTTGCGCTCTAAAATCATTGGTTGATTTCTGGCATGTTTTCTGATAAATATGATTGGTTGGAAGCCAAAGGCTTGAAGTATAAGCAATAAAACAGCAAATCAATCCTTTAAGCTCTTGATAAAGTAAGTGTGTAAGCTTAATTGATTATAGGAAAAAGTGAGTGCCAATGGTTTAAGCTTTTGAAGAAAGCTGTTATGAAGGCGGAACCGTTGGGAAAAAGACACTATAAGAAGGAGGCTAGCATAAAAGTTGCAGGGTCTTTTAGAAGGTCTTTCAGAGATCTTTCAAAAATCTTTGGTTGCTAGCTGGAGCTTGGTTGAGCACTGGATCTGCATTTTAATGGTTACATGTCTGGTTAGTTTCTAGTAACCAGATGTCTTCTAAAGCATTAAGAAGTCCTTTTTGAAGGATTAGCTGTCCAAAATGACTCAAAACTGGTGACAAATAAGAAGGTTTATAAGGGGATCTTCCTTCTGTTAATAAAGACTATTTTGACCCCTATTCTCCTTTCTTGTGACATGAAACTTCCCTAGTTATAATGATTATGAAGTTGGTTAAGAGAATCAGAAGATGCAGAACCTTAGTCTGTTCACTCAAGGAAAATTCCTGGCTGAGAAATGAGTAAAGCGGTGCAAATAACCTTGAGATCTAGGATATTGTTTTAATGAAGATTATCATGCAAACGGCCCCTAGATGATGGAGCTGCTTTAGTAGCACATGCATTGCTGTGAAATATGTTTTCTCCTAGTTATCAGTTGCCAATGATGATTGGGGGCATGTCCCTTCCATAGAAAAAATATCTCTGAGGATGACAACCCCAACCCAGCTGGTCCCTGGCTTTGACCCAGGACACACCTTGATGACCTCCTAGGAGCAGAAGCACCAGATATCCCTCTGAGTATTCTCCTAATCCGGCCTACTCGTTACACATGACACCACCAGTGACTCCCTTGACCCAGTCGTCCTATGGAACCTGAGACCACCGCTGATATGATCTCTACTCAGCTATTTGGCGTCCTCTATATTACCCTCACTGGCCTAGTTGATTCCATGGTACTTGCTAACGGCCTTTGGGCCTTGCTAGGCAAATCATTCTCTTACATTGTGAAGTTAGCATCTATCCTGTGATAAGCCCTCCCCTCTATGCCTGCTGGATGACCCCCTGTCGACCCACCTGAACCCACTACAGGTTGGCTCCCTGACACTGAGTGATAGTAAACAGTTGTTGTGCTTGTGTTGATGTTGTCTGTGACCACTCTTATTATTCAATAAAAGCGATGCTTAACAGAGAGAGCTGCTGCCAAGTATATGTAGTTTAGCAAGGCTTGGCAGATATGTTACATTATGAACCAAACATTTTTCTGAAAGGGTGGTTAATCTACACCATATTTGTTTCTTCTGCTTGAGTAAAAACTACTCGTTTGTATGGAGTGAGTATTCAAAGTTTTGATTGGAGGGATGCTTGAGTGAGCTTACTTCTAGAATGATCAAAATTACAACGATCCAATTGGTTCCAACCTGTTCCGCTTCGGTGGGTAATATTATAGCTGTTTTTTGTTTAGCGAAATTTCAAATCAATCCACTTACACTGGAAGCCCTAAAGCGCCAGTGACGTTAATCAGGCAGTGCATAAATTAACACAACATTTTAACTCTGGTAAACAAGTCACCTCCCATCCTATAATATTGGCTTAGTTGGTAATTTTTTCCAACGTAAACTGCTGAACGATGTTTTAATTTGAGATTTGATTTTTTATTTAAGTCAAACGAGTTTGTGCCTTTATGCTTTTAATCACCTCAAAAAATTCTGCAATAAAGATAACCTCCAGGGAAATACCTGATGACCAAGAGGTTGTCAAAACTTGGATATTTCAGGGTGTTCGTCTTCGTCCCATGAGTTCTGTTCCTTATTTTTTTCTGTAATTTGCCCAAAAGATTTACCTTGGATTCCAGTTCTGTTGCCTTTTATTAAACCCAATTACCTAAAATAGCTTTATTTTTAGGAGGGGATTTGATTATTGCAAAATACGAGACTTTATTTTGGGCTTACCTGCTTTCCATAATTAGTGTTTTCATCAAATTGTAAAAAGTTACAAGGTTTAAAAATAAAGCAAGCCCTTGATTTATCGGCAATATTTTTCGCATGTCTCTTGAAAATGAAAAGGCAACTTTTAGAAGACTAATAGCTTTTTCCAAAATTTCTCAAATCTAGTCATCTATCTGAAACTTTCAACCTGTCATCTTATTCCAGTTTCTTAAACACTTTGCGCAGTGTTCGTTTTGTATATCCAAATATAAAAGTCTGATTTTTAAGTTAGATTACTTGAGGCTGAAGATGGATGCCCAAGAAGTGGTAGTAGACTTCCTCAATAAGATCCCAGTCCATAGTCACGAGTTAGGGGCGCTTGCAGCCGAGCTTCAAAATTTCTTGGTGCCCAACATGTTTGGCCAGGGGCTGCACGATAACTTTTCCGAAGAAGAAGCCGAGAATATAAAAAGTTATGACTCGGTACCGCCCACGCCTGATATGGTCCACCATCTCATTTCTAAAGTCTGCATTCTGCTTAGTACTGATGAACAGCCCTTGTGGGCTGCAAGCTCAGCATTCTTACACCGCTATATTCTAAAGCTGAGCAAAGATCAGATTACTAGGAATACGGCGCAGCTAGTGGCGTATACTCTACTAGCTTCGATTCAAGCAAAGGCAGCTCATCAACTCCGCTTTATGCTTGAAAATGTCAATTCTGCGCTGGGTGTAATCTACTGTCTTTGGAAGGGTCCTCCCGAGTCTGACTCGCTAGGGTTTTTGACGACCTATGATTTGATCAGACTGGTAAGATAAAGTTGGAAATCTTAATTTTTCAGTTTCAAGAAATCACTGAAAGTGGAAGGGTGCCAGTTCACTTCATTCTCCATTCCTTGTTCAATGAAGTGGAAAGAGAACGAAGATCTCTGAGCTCTTTACTTCTACCTCCTGGTAAGCACTGCACGCTATGCCTATTAACAGCCTAGATGGAAACTATCCCGTACTTGCTTTCCCATATACTCAATTAGACGCATGGAGGCTGCGAAAGCAGTGTGATTGGATGGAGATCGAACAAGAGGCGGTAAGTATGAGCCGTTAGACATAACTTACAGACCAGGAACATCATCGCCGGACAGGATACTTGGAAAGCATGACGAAACATCTTGATGGCTTGCTTTATCAAAATGCTCCTCCTCACATAATCTTCCAAATGGTCGAAGAGTCTGGCCTATCTCTGCTTGAAGGTCTGGTCAAGAAAGTAGAACGAGTCTGCCGTAAAATTCGATGTCAGTTTGACTTTTTTACTCCAAGGCCAGACATTGACGCTTCCGACCTCAACACCAGCAGCATGCTAGCAGCTCCTTCAGACACAAGCTTTTTTGAACTTCTCCAAGAGCTTGGCGAGCAGATTTATATGTATGTTAGCCAACACAAGCTGCTGTACAGCGAAATCATCGATGCATTTTTAGAGTTGGTAGAGCCCAAGGTTGGCAAACCACGCATTGAAAAGGATAACACCCTCCTGTGGCTGATTCTTCAACTGTTCCATGTTGAGCATCTCCGGACAGAGATCGTCAATGATTTCAACACCAATGAGGCGCAATTCCAAAAGCTGATTCGCATGTACAACCATACGCAGACCGAGTCAGTAGATGCCTACCATCTGCGTGATTTGGCGCTGCAGTGCGCTCTCATCCACCAGCAAGAGTCGATTCTGGACAGATCGAACCTAAAGACGCGGCTCCCTGGTCTTGTGCCGGCTTTGAAATACTCCCAGATCAGCTACATAATGCACAATGAATTCATCAAGTCCCGTGAACTGATTGGCCAAGTCACTTTGTTTGATCCTGCTACGCCCATCGAACAGGTCCGGCTGGGGGTTATTGGCCAGATGCGCCAAGGACAGTTCCCCCAGTCCTTGTTCGTGAATCTGATGCCTGGCAAGTCGGATTACGGGCGCGTCGTCTTTGCTGATTGTACGTTTGTCCTGGGCGGCATCATCAACTACTGCACACTCGACCAGCTGCCTGTCAACTCTAAGCAGCAGCTGATGGACCTTTTTATTACTATGGCCCTGAATCCCGACAAGCCCCTCCCGGCCTCTACCAAGGCCTTGCCACCTCCCACTTGCGTGTCGCCAGCTATGGTTGACGCCATCTTCCGCCTTGTTTACTCTGCGCCCCTGGCGTTAGAGAGCTACATCCAGTCGTTGCTGGGGGCCCTTAAATCGCATGCTTCGCCGCAGTTGCCAGGACAGATGCGCTGGTACGCCACGATCCTACAACTCATTAGCTACCGCCTTGTTCGTCATTTCAGCAACCATCCATCCGCACTCCTTATTGAATGCCTCCCATTGCCCCAAGTCCACCCCCAGCTACAACTCGAGGCCGAGGACATGACCGCTGCCGCTATCAATCTGCTTGTTTCTTTTGAACAGCTGCAGGCTCTGGATTGCTCCCGTCCTTTCCTATTGTTTGGATGCCGCCATTTGGCTCACATGCTTGTTCTACGCATAGTTGAGCTCATCAAGCACGCCAGCATCGGCTCCCACGGGGATATGATCCACACCATCCTCGCAAGGCTACCACCTCTCAGACTCTCCAACGTTACCAATTTCCCCTCAGAGGTTGCCTCTTTCTATCTCAACGCAGAACATCCTGCCGGGCCCATCTCTCTAGCCCAGGCACGCGACTTTCTGGTTGCCCACGGGGAGCTTCATGAGCCTCTCATCCAAGGCAACCATGAATTGAATGTTGCAGCTCTGGTTGATTTGTACATCCTCCCTGGAAACCAAGGCTACTTTTTGCCAATGCTTTGGGCTGTGCTCCTCAAGCATGGAAGCGTAACTCCCCATGTCGTCATGCTGATGCGGCTCACGGTGCCCAAACTAAGCTCCCCAAGCAAATACGAGCGCACAGTTCATTTTCTTTTTGCCATCCTGCCCACCATAAACCTGTCCCAGTCCGGCTTCCTTCTCGATGAGCTGATCTTCAACCACCACGTTCTCATGTTTCACCATGTGCTGTTTGGGCTTAGCTGCGACGGGCTCCTGTCCGATGTGCCGGTCCGCTGGGATGTCATCAACTATTTGCTTTTATACTCCCCCAGCTTCAAGGCACGCTACACATTCTGGGAGGAGCTTAACGTCAGCCGCTACTTCTGGCGGGAGACAGAATACTTCAAAAAACATTGCCATTACCTCACAAACTTTCCTGAGCCACTGCAGCACCCAAACTCTCCTGGAAACTCCTGGACCGATGCCAACTGCCCTATGCCGCATATGCCATCCTACTTTGGCAACGTTGTCCTTCGCACCATTTCTTCATTGGAGTACATCCTTAATGCATGGATTGGCGCCAACCAATTTGATCTCCTTGCCAATTTCCTCCTGCAGTACCCCCATTTGCTCAAGCACCACCAATTACCACTAACGACTGTCCGCAACATCTTGGCTGTGCACTGGGATACTGCCGGCTTTATGTATCCCCTACGTCTGAAACTGGCCCAACAACTGGATCCTTCCCAAGTGCCGTTTTCCGCACAGTTCCTAAACTACCTCACAACTGGAGAGATCACCCTTTCTGGTGCTTACTTTGAGCAACTAGTGGAAGGCCTTGTGCAAGCAATTGATCCCATCTCTAGTCCCTTGCCTCGGAGCGCCTCTGTTCCCGAGCGCCATTTCCGTGAATTCTCAAATCCCATCCGTCACGTTTTAGAAGCAGCCATCGTTGAGTTGCTGTGTGTCCCGGTAGACCCAACCATGATTACTGTCGTATCTAGTCTCAGTGCAGTTGCTCTTTCTAAGCGAGCTCCCCAAACCATCCACACCATTGGGCTTCTACTTGCACATTTACCCTTTAATGCTATTCTTCACTTGGCAAATGATATGGCTGCCGATACTGTGTTCCAGGCTGGGCTTATGAACGATATCACCTCCAATGTGTTCTTTGGGCCCTTCTTGCTCCAAAGGGGATTTCGTCTTGGCACCTCTTTGAACACACTCTTGACACTCTTCCATAGCATCCTGCATTTCAGTACCATCGAGTCCTTCAAAGCACTACCTGGTATTATTGATCAGTTGGGTGCAGACATAACCACTGTTTCTCAGATCAACTTTATATTCTCGTTGGTTGGGCCATCACTACAGCGTATTGTTGGCACTTCTCTATTGGATGAGATGATGCTCTCTCTGGCCAAGCTTGTGGTTCTTAAAGGGATCGAGTCTGATTCACCCCTGATCTTCATGGACATGATTCAGCATCACCATGCTTCGGCTTGTGGCCCCAAGCTAGCTCTTCTAGGCCAGTTTCTTGCCTCTCAGCATCAAAGAGAACCTTCCAACCCTGCTTTACTGCGGCTATTCAAACTCCTTGGCAATGACTTTTGAGCCTACAAACAAAGGATCTCGCTTCTACGACAGCATGTCTCACTCTAAGAATATTAACTTGCTGACATCGCCATCTCAAACCAGTATTCCTTATTAAAATTAAATCTCTTGGCTTTCAAGCCCTTTGATCGTTTGCCAACAAAACCTTGTCGCCTCTATTGGGCTGGGAATTTAGACAGCTGGACAATAGCCGCCAAAAGAAGGATTGTTTGAAACAAGAAATACAAGTCTGCTGCGTGAATCATGAGTCTATTGTAGCACCTTCAGTGGTGACTCTGCTGTAGATTTAGAACCTGTTGGTCAAAATGCGGGGCTGCCAAATCCAACATACATGGTTTACAATCCAAAAAGGACTTTGGCTTTTGTTCTTGATTAAATCGTTTGTTGGCGCTTTATTTAAACAAACCAAAATGCGATACATCAGACACGTTGAAAGATTCAAGCCTTGGCTGCATATTCCGAGCGGCGAAACGAACCGATAAAAATCCAAGATGAACTGTCCGAATTTCCAACCAGCATTCACCATGCTTTCTAAAACTGTCAAATCCCACAACCAAAATCTCAAACAGTAAATGTTAGCCACCAGCAAATTCAAGAATACAACTGCGGCATCTGAAATCGGATGTACAGAAAGTAAACCAGGACAGGTCAACAAGGTCGAGAAGCTCCCCCTGGCTAAAATCAGCAAAGAAAGATATTTCGATCACCATGTTTAGACATGAAGATTAAATAAGGTGGGAGATTGTATAGACTTGATTCCATAAGATAGCATACCCAGCAAACCACTGGAATAGAAACCAGGATGGGATCCAGATATAAGCCAGGGGAAAACATAACCATAAAACAAAATAAAGATTAAGATATAGCAGATATACCGAGTAGAACATCAAGTTTACTTTATCTTTTGATGGTCAGACAACACTACATCTAGCCAGCTCACCATAGAGGATGTGGTACAGCACATCCAAGAGGATACACCAGAGGATCAAGGAAGAAAATCAATGTCAGGAAAAGTAGCATCAAATCCAAGATACAGTCATCTCAAGGTGCTACTGCCAGCTAGCCAACCACCTCCAATACTGCAAACCAGATGTATCAGTCTGAATCCAAGATAGAAGCAACTATCAAGGCCTGCCATCAAAGTGACCTACACCAAGGTCATTAGAAAAAATGGCTTGTTGCATGTACACCAAAGCCTGCCTTACCCCTAAAGTAGACATGAAATGTACAATTCTTCTACATGATGAATCCTCTTCTTCTTTTCTTGGGTTGAGAAATAGATGAGTTGAGAAGGGATTTAAGAGCATATTGTGCTCTTGCTTCTGAAAGGACACCAAGGTGTGTTCTGGGTCAAAGCCAGTGACCAATTGGGTTGAGATGACATCATCAGATTACTGGTTCTATGGAAGGAACAGAAGTTAATCATTTAACAACTATAAAAGAGACTTACAATGCCCCAGTCATCATTGGTCATTGATGACTAGGAGAAAACAGATCTCACACCAATATATGGTCTATAAAAGCACTTCCATAATATATGAAGCTGTTTGCATGGTAATCTTTTGTCCTACACTATCCCAAATCTCAAGGTTATTTGCACTGTTTACTAATTCCTCAACCAGGAGTTTCCTATAAATGAACAGACTAAAGACTGTTTCTTTTCATTCTCTTGGCCATCTCTAAAATCATTATCATTAAGGAAGTTCTTTTTCACAAAAAGGGAAAGTAGGAGTTGAGATAGCCTTTATTAACAAAAGAAAGAACCCCTTAGAACACTTCTGATTTGACACCCTTCTGGAGTTTTTTTGAAAAGCTTGTCCTTTAGATAGAACATCTGAATACCTCAGAAGACCTCCAGTTATGATGAACCAATCAGATGTGTAACCATCACAATAAAGATTCAGTGTCTAACTAAAGATCTATCTTGTGATCAAAAGATCTCCAAAAGACCCTTCAACTTCCTGGTCAACCTCCCTCTTAAAGCGCCTTGTTCCCAACATTTCCCCCTCCAGAATGGCTTTTCTCAAAAGCTTAAGCTTTTGGTGCCCAATTTTTTCTAAAATAAAATAAGCTTACACACTTGTTTTCTCAAGAGCTTAAATTATTGATCCACTGTTATCTCACTTACACTTTAAGATTTTGGCTACCAATCAACCATATTGATCAGTAAGTATGCCCTCAGCTCAACCAATGATTGCAGAGCGCAAATCTGTCCATTTCTGATAATCCACTGCAACCCAACTAGGAAACCAATTTCCACTGCTCAAAGTGTTAACACTTTGTGCACCAAAGCTGTCTGAACGGCAACAGCGCCCATGTTGACTTGAAACTCTAAATCTCCTATGTTTTTTGCTAGTTGTGCTAGCTTAATTATTTTTTAAAGCGTTCAGGGGTGCAAACCCAGAAAACACGACAAAATTGTGGCCATCTCAACACAATTTAATATTAAGCTTAATAAAAAACTTAATTTAACCAGATTTTTTCTTTACTTTTACTAATAAAAATTAGTTTATTTTTTATTTGTTTTCACGACGTAAAAGTGTCAATGTCGACACTTTTAAGCTGAACTTATTTTTAATAACAAAACTGAAGCATCTACAGTAAAAAAATAAGTGTGCATTTAAATTTTTTTATTAAATTATTATAATGAAAAAGACAGTGCACATACATTTGATTGTTGAAATATTCATGTTATAAATATTTATGTGGCACTTATTATGGCTTTAATATATTAAGTGGATTGGTGGCTAACAGTGATCCAATAGTTTAAGCGTGAGTTACTATGTAAGTTACTATAGAATCTATTATTAAAAATAATGTTGACACTCGTAAATGTCATTTATTTGCTCATGATCATCCCCTGGGTGGATTTAAGCAAATTAGAGTGACGTAATTAAGCCTAGATTAATATGCCACCTCATATAAAGAATGTCGTAAGTGACGTTGTCGACACTTTACCCTTTTCAATACTTGAATACAACTTCTTAACAACTTCATATAAGTGCAATGGTAAAATATCATATTACCACCCCCAAATATAATTTTTAATAAAGAAATAAAAACCTTGATATTTTTTTACTTATTTTCACATGTTTTTTTAATTTTTATACAGTAGTTTAAAAGCTATGGCAACAAGCAAAAATACTTCAGATTTAAACAAACTGATTTCAGATTTAAATAAAATCCAAGCCGTGCAAGATTCAGGATTCAAATAATTTAAATATTTTGGTTGAAAAATGAACTGTCAAACCAAAAACAAAATTTCACTAACCCATTATACAAAATTAAAGCAAATATCAAGCAGTGTAGTTCAAACCACAAACAAAGTGAACTGACGCAACAAGTGAAATGGTTGAATTCTATTCTGGAGCATATTATAATCCAATCAGGATCCATATGAGGCACCGACAGAAGGACTAAAGTGAAACAAAACTTGAGCAATCTAGAAGCGAGATTACACAAGCATAAAACAAAATGAACTCACACAAAATGTGTAGTATGAGCAGCCTAAAATAGAAAACTATCAATTTAATATTCAATCAACAGCTATCCAATTTAGGAACATAGGCATTTTATCCATTTTTAATGCTCCAGATTTGTATGAAAAGGTTTTGAGAACCTTCCAAATATGGACTTGAGATTACAATAAAAATAAATCATTAAATTTTAAAATTTCTACTTTTAGTGATTTTATCCTAGGTTTTTTTACAATATGGTTTTTACTAGCAACATCTTCAATGGCACAAGCAGCTAAGCCAGCAGCAGCCAGACCAGCTTCAATGGAGGTGAGGCTCAGAACGTGGAGGCACTCATTTACACCCAAGTCTTTGAGGTGGGTAACAAGGAAGCTGACCTGTTACTGTTCCCCGACCCATATGGCTTTGACTTGTTTGAGAGTCACTTAGCGTCTAGCTCTGCCCTTGCTCCCACACCCACCCCTGCACAAGCTGCCTGTCAACCAACCAATCAGGATGGCAACCTTGATTTGGAACAACTTCCTGCCACCGCCCAACCTGCCCCCCCTCAGCCAATCAGGCTTCAGCTCCCGCTGCCCAGCGCCCCAAACACAGAATAATCACTGCCCAAATTCTTCAGGAAATTGTGGCACTCAAACTACAGGGTCTGTCATGGGATCAGATAGCCAGCCAATTACAATTCACCCGGGCTACTGTCATGCAGGAATTCAACAACCTGATGAATAAGGGAAATCTGATTGGGACGGCCAAGAAGCCAAAGAAGGCCACAGAGTCCCAGATCAATGAGGCATACCCAATAATGCTTGACCTCCTCCAGCAGGACCCCAAGCTTCCCTTGACCCAGGTCCGGAAGCAACTTGTGCACCATGGCATTTGGGTGTCTGAGCGCATGGTGCAGCTCTGGATGCACGGAAAGGTGGCTTCAATTAGGGTTCTTACAAATTTTGCCGGCAACCAATGGGATGGCGCTGAGGATTCCCCAAATGACACCGCAATTGAATCAACCCTGGTAAGATGCTTGACAAGTCTAACAGATGACATCATGTTTGTCTCGTACTACAAGTTATTGATTGCATTTGACAATTTCAGTGAGAAAGGAAAAGCTGCCACCAAGATTGGAAGGAAGAAGGTCAAGAAGGGGACATTCATTGGTGCATTTCTGGATGTTTCAGCCAAGGGTTTTGTCTACTATCAGACACACCCTGATTTCATTGATGGGTACTCATATGGCCACATCCTCAGTGTATTGCTCAACTCCTGGGATGGCTCAAATTCCAAATACCAGGTTTTCTTGAGCCACCAGATGGAGGGAAGCTCCACCGCCCTCAAGGCCATCCAGGAACACAGGCACCAGGCCTCTGTGTACCCAGCTGGTCACGCCAACGTCCATCTGACAGATATTGTGTTCTTTAATATTGGAGATAGACTCCGGGAGTGCCACCCTCAGGCTTTCAACAATCTCTATCTTGGGGTCCTTGATCACAATTTTCTCTTTGGTCACCAAATAGTGGCTGACTTGTTTGCGCAAATGGTTTTTCATGTGAACATGGGCAACCAATCACACAAGGATAAGCTCCTCTCATCCCGTGTCACAGCCACTTACCAGCCCATCCAGCTAATGACTGATGAGGAGTACAATGAGCGGTATATGGCGGCCATCACGCGCAATCCTCCTGCCTCCACCCCCACCACCAACACCCCTAACCCGCAAGCCCAACTCATCCAATCCCAGACCCCTCAGGCCAGCACCGCCTCTACGTCTTCCTTCCCGCGCCATTCTGCCTACTAGGCATCACTCTTTCCCGCCTCAATAAACCCTCTGGTTCCAAAAAATTTCTATTTATATTATCTTTATTTTGAATTTCAATTGTTTGTGTTCTCTTTGTTTTAGTTGGCTATATTCTTTATGTTCAGCTTATTTCTATAAAATCATATATTTACTATGTTGTGTATCTAGATAATGAACACAGTATTTTTTAGCACTTAAACACATCCCCTTGTGAAAATATTAACAACAATTTGGTGATCAACTGAATTTAAATTAGAAAATTATAGGTTAACTGTTTTTAGATAAAGTTGTTACTGATCTGAATTCAAAACCTTAATGATAAAATTTAAGCCAATCAGGAGCCAAGTGATAAAGTGATTGTTGTGACATAAAGGGTCATTCAATAATTCTTTGATACATGTGCGCTAATTAATATGATTGGCTGGATGTTTTGCCATTGCACGCCATTGCCGCTGTGGCAAGTTGTTGATGGACTAGTGCCCAATCAGCTTCTGGGTTAGCACTAGTCCATCAACAACTTGCCACAGCGGCAATGTCATACAATGGCAAAACATCCAGCCAATCATATTAATTAGCGCACATGCATCAAAGAATTATTGAATGACCCTTTATGTCACAGCAATCACTTTATCACTTGGCTCCTGATTGGCTTAAAGTTTATCATTAAGGTTTTGAATTTGGATCAGTAACAACTTTATCTAAAAACAGTTAACACTATAATTTTCTAATTCAAATTTAGCTGATCACCAAATTGTTGTTAAGATTTTCACAAGGGGCTATGTCAAGCGCCAAAAATAATATTATAATCAAGGAAACAATGCCAACACAAAGCAAACAACACTTATCAAGATGAGCGTAAAACATATACTCAATGGGTAAAAAGATGGGATAATGTAGTAAATGGGAAAACAAAAAGGAATAAATAAAGAGGCAACAGTATCAAAATAATACAGAATTTATTGGGGCAAAAGCTATAAAAACATATGGAAAGGTTAGTAAAAAATCAATGAGAGAATTGGAAAAGCTTCTGAAGGACCTTGACTTGGCAATTGCCAAAATAAAGGACATTGACCGCAAGGTCAAAGCCAAAGTGAAGTCTGCCGTCCTTACTGGGGACAAAATTGACAAGGTGTCCACAAAGGCACTAATGTCAAAAATGCCAGACACCCCAGAGAAGACAATCAAGCACTTACTAAATATTCAAAAAACTGTGGTTGAGGGCCTCCAGTTCAAGGCATACAATCTTTCTGCACTGTCCGTCTGGGTTGATGACCCAGAGATAAATGCCCATCTCAAACCTGCCAAGTGTGCCAGGGCAGAGGATACCAATTGCCTGTGCAATTGATTGCGCCAAGAATGGCAAACCCGCCGGCAAGGAAGAAACCCAAGAAGGTAACCTAAAAAATTATAATTAATAAAAATTCTTAAATACTTATCTTTTTTTAGAAGATGTTGATGATGAACTCCACCGGGTCTTGGTCCCTTTTGTCCCCCCCACCTTCTATGCCAACTATGCTAATCATGTGGCAAGGCAGCTTTTCCTGTCCCCCTCTGTCTTGCGGGAGCTTGAAGACAGGATCCATGGTACATTCCCAATGTCCAGGGAGGCATTGGCTGGGCTTTTGCATAGTGAGGGGGCATCTGAGTGGGCAGTTACTGCCTACAAGGATGCCCAACTGGTCCGTCTGGACCTGGTTAGCCTCAGTGGAGTTTACTGTGTAAACTTCATTAAGCTTGTGTGGGACGTCCTGGCAACACTCCCATTCAAGAATATACCAGAGATGGGCCAGGCTCATGCAGCTGCTTGCTTCTGCTTCCCGGTGGAGCATACCATCTCTTACCTGTTGGAGAACTTTGGGTGTAGGGTGTTGAAATTGGCTGTTGCAGACACAACAGCTGTAAAGAAGACAAAAATTCTCCTGGCAGACTTTGGGCTGGCCTGGAGTGCCAACAAGATGGGGGTCCCTGCAGCTATGGAGCTGACCTTTGCCAAAACCAAGCATGAGAAGAAGATTAGTGCTGTATACAAAAAATTGTGCAAGTTCATGGAAGCCTTTGCCCAGCAAAGGCTTCATCTGGTTGTTTACTTGGGGTTCCTATTATACTTTGGGATGGGCGCGTCTGTAGAGGACCTAGACGGGGTCCTTCTTGGGGTCAACAAGGCCAGGTGCTCACTGGACGGGAAGGAGGTCCCCCCTGGGTATGACTCAGTGGATCACGTCATACAGGACAACCTGGTCCTGGCTGGCATCTTTGGGTTTGCAGCCCCACCAGAAAAGCTGAACCTCCATTCCCACCTCACCATCCTTCCTTTTACCAGCAGGCGTAAATACTTTAATACAGGTGTATCCACCGTCCACAGTGTGGTGGTGGAGGTTGTGCGCCACCTCCATTTTGGGGTGGGTACATACCACCAAACCCATTATAGGTGCACTTAATTTCATCTTTATATCAATAAATATATTTATACTCTACTATATTTTTATATTATAAATAATTTTTCAAATAATATTTTATTAAACAAGATTTGCAAAATATATTGCAGAAATGGGCTTCATAAAAGTATTAAATAATACAGTAATAAAATAAATTTCAACTTTACAATTTACATTTAATTTTTATAAGACTATTTTATATTTATTTGACAAAAGTAATATAAATATATTTGCGTAATCCAGTATCAAGCGTTTGAGATAACCTCAGATGACATATTAAATAATATAAATAAAATAAATAAATTACTTACATCTATTGATGGATCTTCTGAATGTGATTGCGGGCGTGGAACCATCTAAATATAAAATGATAATCAATAAATCTTGAATAGTAAATTAGAAAATATAAAAAAAGTTGGACACACTAAGCCTTTAATTAATTAGCTGTTTGGCTAGGCACGTGGGGATGAACAAATCAGTGTGGCCATAGAATTTGGCCACAGTCTCAGCTGGGGGGTGTGGATCCTGGCCTGCAGCAAATTAAAGAGGTCCTTGGTCCCATTTGGGGTCCCTTGCTTGAGAACTTGCTTGAGCCATCCAAAGACTTACTCAATGGGATTTAGGAAGGGCAAATAAGCTGGGAGGAAGAGAAGGCGTAAATTTGCTGTGGCCAATTGCTGGGGGGCCACTGCAATGCTTGTGTCAATCATTGGGAATTCCTTGAAAATGTCAGCCACCTTTTGGAGGCCAACATTGTCCAATACAATTACATTGGTGAAGCCTGGCTTGTACGCTCAGGTGCTCCTGGACCAATTGGAGGAATGACAAAAAGGTACGGCTGTTGTGAGAACCCAATATCATTTGATAAAGCTCAACCCCCTTTGGACCAAGGAGAGCCACCATTGAGTATGCTGTGGCGCGGACTGCAGCACACCAAGCCATCCCGTCATTGGAGCCTTTGGGGACATACCCATACTCATTGCGGATTGATGAGGCAAATGCTGATTCATTGGTATAATAGAATTTCACTGTCCCCTTGGCTTTGAGGGCAGTGTACGCCTCAGCATAATTTTTCCAGGTCTTGATATTGGCTGGGCTTTTCCAATTGTAGGGGGACACCCCAAGCTTTTTCCAGAAAAAGCGCATTCCCTTGACCAAATGATAATAGAAGGAAATTGAGGCCTCAACCCCAAAAGCAGACTTGACCATGGCCTGTATATTTGCCAGTTCAAGATGGCAATCTTGGGTTATCCACTGGCGGATTGCCCATTTGTGCTCTTTGGTGAGAATGGAAGAAACACACAAGGATTTCTCTGTGTCAAGGACTTGGCCAGTATCAATGAACTTGTTGAAGGTCTTTGAGGCGTACTTGGGATCCACCCCAACAAGAGCTGCAGCCGCCTTGTAATCACCAGATTCCCGCATGAGCCGGAGAAGGATGATGTGCTTAATGTCAGGAATGCGCTTGTGAGCGGGATTTTTAGCGGTGGGGATTGACTTGTTGGCGTTGGGAACAACACAGGGCATGGGCACTTTGGTGTAAAACACAGCAACTTTCTTTAGTACTAACTGTCCCTCATTGGTTTGGTAGAACTCGGGCTCCTAGTCCTCCTCCTGATTGCCATCACTGACATAGGGCTTTTAGCTAGTATCAAGTACAGGCTTCACCTTCTCCAGCATGGCTGATGGGACTGACTCTTGCTGGTACACAACGTCAAACACATATGAAGTAAGTTCTACCTCCTTGTCTCTAACTGTTTTTGTTGTGGTTGCCTTGGTGGGCTTCTGGGTCAGCTTGGGACCCAAGGGTTGATGCTCTGCACCCTAGCATCTTGTGCTCCTCAAACTGGCTGTGTCAGTGCAGCGTCACTACCAAACTATCCTCTCCTGTCTCCTTCCTGAGTAGGCATTTGTGTTGCACTAACTCTGTTCTTTGACCCGCAGGGGCAACCGCAACCGCAGTGCACAACGGGTGCAATGGTACTCTGTTGCTGTGTTCCTTCCATTTTACAATTTAATAAAATACTAAATAAAATTCAATTAAGTTACCCCTTATTTTTATTTTGCTTTTATCTGAATATAGATATTCAATTAATATTTTCCCCACCCAATATCCCAATTATAGATTTTTTATTTCTTAGTTAGTTGTTTTTGGTTTTACCATACCCATTTTAGAATACCCAAAATAATTTCCACCCATTTTCCTAGATTTTACTGCCAAATTCAAACACCCAACACAATATTTTTAAAAAATTTGTTTCAGATCTTGTGTCTTATTTTAGATACCTTGGTATCATTGTTGATTACAACCCATTGCACTAACTGATTGAGTGATTTTGTTTACATAGTGAGTTACTATTGTGTTTTGTTTTTGGATTGAGTTTTGACACATCACGCTTGGGTGTATTTTTGTTCTGATTCACATAGTAAACATATGTACACCAAAAGTCAACTCACACCATTTTGTTTGTAAATCAATGTATTTTGGATTGTATTTTGAATGCTTTTGCTTTGCATGAAAGCCCTTTGTTGCTGTGTTGACCCATTTTGCCCATTAACGCCAATAAACCCTGTTAACAGAGTGTATATTTTAACCTGAGAGTTGTATTTTGTTTAAATCTGAAATCATTTTTTTTAAATCTGAAGTATTTTTGCTTGTTGCCATAGCTTTTAAAACAACTGTATGTGAACAAAAACACACAGAAAACAGTTAATTTTTGCTAGCCCGCTTAAATTTAATTAAGCGTACTATGAAAAAACATAGTTAATTTTCAAAAAAACGTCAACAGTGACAATGTTGTCAAAAATAAAGTCTACGATTTTTGTAATTGACAGTGAGAATTCATCTTTTTTATTAATTGTCACTCATAATTTCAACGCTTTTCAGTTCTCACATATAAAATTTTATGTTTTACATAATAAAAACTTCTTATTTTTTGATATGTTGTATTTTTAAATTTTCTCTTTCATATTTTTTAATTTTTAAAATAAAATCTAAATCCAAATATAATACTTTCACATAAATATCTTAACTTTTAATTTTATACAAAACTATAATAAATTAAAACCTATACAAGTATTTTTTAACTTTTAAATGCCAAGAAAAGCCATCTAAGATTTACTTTTTATATATTATGCTTTTTAAGTTGTTTTGTTTGTTTTTTACATACATTGCTTTATTTTAAACCATTTTACTTATTATTTTAGGACAAAAACACTTCCAAACAGCCCAAAGGAACCAAGTGTCCTTCAAAGCCAACCAAACCCACCAAAAAGAAGCCTGTCTCATCAAAGAAGGCCATCCCCAAACCATCCCCAAAGCCCTCCCCTGAGCCCTCTCCTGAGAAGAGCCCTGCTCACTCCAATGGGGGAGAGGAAACTGATGGCTCTCTTACAGAGCACAGTTTCTACAACTTGTCTTCTGACAAGGAGCCAACCAAGAAGAAGTGGCAAGGCAAAAAGACCCCACCCAAAGATAAGTCTCCTGCACATGAGGAGCACCACAATAAGCCCCCTTCTGCTTCCCCACCCCCACCAAACCCCCCTTCAAGCTCATCTGGGGATGATTCAAAGCACAGCCCCAATTACTTTCCTGGCTTTTGCCATGCTCCTGCTGGCCCCTGGGACCCTCTGTTGTCCCACAACATCTGCAATGTTGACGGCAAATTCAAGGTTCCCTCTTCCTTGCCCAAATAATTCCCAATAATGAGTGTAAAGGGTGGGCCAGCCATGGTGGCCAATGGGTATATCTTCAGCTGCAACAATGCCAACCGGGGCTTCAGGAGCTGCCATTACACCTGCGAGGACCGCTCCTGCCCAGTGCGGCTCAACACTGAGCGCTGGGACCTGGTCCAAACCATCAAGGGCAAGCATACCTGCATCATTCCCAACACCACCATAGCCTGCCTTCTCAAGTGGTATCTGGTGCAAGTGATGCCCACCTTCAAAGATCTTTCTGCCATTCAGCTGGCTGTGCTTGCTTGCAAGTACCTCTCCCCAACCAACTTGAAGAGAGTTCCAACTCACAATCAGTTGGTCAAGTTTGTAAGTGATAGGCGTCAAGCCTCCAATCCCCTGGCCAAGAGTGCCACCAGCATCAAGGACCTTATCCTCACAGATGCCCTCAAGAAGACGGAGGATGGTGAGATGTTCCTGCTCCATGACAATGGGCAGGAAGTGGAGGATAGGATTGTAGCCTACGCCACAACCCAAAACCTGGGGCAGCTGAACACTACTACCACTTGACTGTGCAACAGCACATTTGCTACTTGCCCCTCCCTATTAAAGCAGCTTTGGGTCCTGCATGAGCAGTTTAATGACCAGGTCAACCCCTTGTGTTCTTTCTCCTTCCTGGTGCCAAGACTGAAGTCTACACCAGAGCCTTCAAGATCATCCAGGATGCTTTGAGCTCCCTTCCCACTAACCAGCTCCCCCTCCACTCACGCCACAAGAGCAAATCCCTCCTCCGCTGAGAAGGATGAGTCCACCATAGCCGCTGAGCAGCTAGCTCATGCACGCTCACTTGGGCCAAAGGTTATTGTAATGGAATTTGAGCAGGCTCAGTTCAAAGCCTTTGAGGCCACCTTCAATGGAGAAGTCCAGGGCTGCTTCTTCCATTTTAGGCAGGCCCTTGTCAATAATCTCAAGAGTGAGAAGGACCTTTTCAAGAAGTATCTTAACAATGGTAAGGGGAAGTGCCGCTTTGCCCTGACTCAGTTTGCTGCCTTGGCTTTTATGCGCCTGGAGCATACTGGGCTTGGCTTTGAGGCCCTCCTGGAGGATGCTTATATCAAGAAACACTCCACCATCTTCAAAGGCTACCTGGATTACTTTGAGCGCCAATGGGTGGGCAAGAAGGTGACTGCCTGGAGAGGTAAGAGCAGGGCCACTGCCCCTTGGAACTGTCAAGGTGCCTGCCTCAAGGGGGAGATGAAGACCACCTCTAGCCTTGAGGTTTGGCATAAGCACCTGAAGGTGAAGTTTGGGACCAACCCCAAATATAACAAGTTCTTCTCTAAGCTACAGGAGGAGCAGGCCCAGACTGTCTCCAAGTTCCGCAACCTGGCCAACTGGGTGGCCCCCAAGAAGCAAAAGTCCAAGGAGCAAGACTACCAGGAGGACTTGCAGAAGGTGGTAAAGAAAAAGAATAAGGTGGCAGAGATTAAGAAGTACCTTGAAGATGTTGCCACTGCTCTTGCTGGTGGCTTTAATTAGCCAAATAAACTTTGCTTTGCTTTGCCTATATATATTTTACTTTTAAACTTTTAATTCTTTATTTTTTTGGATAGTACTAATCTTTTTAGGTATAAATGGTAAGTTTCAGATACATTTTTAATGTGGTTTAGTAAGAAATATCTTATATTTTGTTAATTTATCTTTAAGCTATGAGATTTTTTCAGTTATGCTTATATAAAGTATAATAAATTAAAATTAGAATTTTCTTATATTTTGTATTTATTATTATATATTAAATATCTTTATTTTTGGTTCATTGGAATTTAATTTTTATGGGAATAAAAAATAATTTTATAATAAAGAGTATAATTTACTTAGTAAATTGAAAAATAGTTGATTATATCTCCTTATTCTTATTACTTATGATAATTTTTATTTCAGTTTTGAACTTTCTGGGGTCATTTTAGTATAAAAATGTATTTTAAATTTTTTTATATTAAGAATCACAGGGCAAAGTGTTTTGTTAATTAAAAAAGTGTCAACATCCAGGAAACAGCATTAAGTAAAACCGGGTCGTCACTTTACTATAGTGTTGACATTTTTAATGTCAACATGGGCGCTGTTGCCGTCTGAACCATCATTACTGATGCTTCTGTTGTTAATTATGATAGACTGAGGGTCTTTTCACTAGAAAATCCTTTTGATAGTGATGATGCAAGGGATTTAACAATTGCTGTTATTGGGTTTAACACTTTAAATTCAGAATCTAAACGATAAAAAACAGGATTGTCAAATCCTTGGTCCAAATTTTGAGTCACATTTTCAGAAGAGCATTTTTTAAATGGATTGAATTCTTAGTATTTTTATTTTAATATTTGAAAATGTGGGAACTCATGGATACTTTGCAAATTTTAAGTTGAGCTTCATATTTCAAATGGACAAAATGAATTAGCTGGAATCAGATTTGAAGCCTTCAAATCCATCAACCATTTTCATTAAGTTTACCATGTTTTTGGAATTGCAGGATTGTCAAATCCATGAACCCAGTTTCAAATCATAAATGAATGCCACTAGTAAACTCAAATAATAATTGTAAGATTTGGAATCCAAATTGAATGTACAGCAAGAAACTAGGTCAAATCAGTCCAAATCAAGAAGCTCCACTCTGGATAAAATCAAATGAAAAATCCAATCTTGATATCCATTTTTAGGCATGAAAATTAAGTGAGATGTAAAATTGTCTAAATCTGGAAACTATACAATATTCTGCACTCCAAATCACTAATATAGCAACCACAAAACCATATATTTCTATATGAGCCACCCTCCTGATGATGCAGAATTTTTTAAAAGTTTTTTGGCTCCTGGCTACACCAGGGGCCAAAAAAACTTCTTTTAAAGGAAAAAAATAGAAGTGAGAAAAATAAACCACCAGTTTACTACAATATGTGTTTATGTATTGCTATTAAGGATTCTTGATTACATATGATTTTAGAAAACACTAATAATAAAGTAGAATTATATATTACAATCTATCTTATTACATTGTCTTTTCCTTGATGTGTTGATAGTTTATTTGCTGTTGATAATGTACTTGCAATTAATTGGATAGTTTAACCTCCAGTTGCCTTGGTGATAGGAAATCAAGTTGCCTCTGCAACCACAGCTGGCTTCAGGAGGTGACTTGATTTCCTATTGCCAAGGCAACTGAAGGTGAAACTATCCAATTAAATGTAAGCGCATTATCAACAACAAATGAACAGTCACCACAACAAAGAAAAAATAATTTGATAAAAATAGATTTTAATATATAATTCTACTTTATTATTAGTATTTTCTAATTCAGCTAATAGTAAGTATATAGATTTTAGCTGTCCTAAAATGGGATTGGGTGATTTTTGAGAATGCCTGTGATTTCCAAAAGAATTAGCACAGATCCACTCTAGATCATTTGACTTCCTTTTTGAGATGCCCATAAATTATATTTATTTCAAATTCACCTCAATTATGATTTGAAATTTGGTTCTTGGATTTGACAATCCCGCAATTTCATGTTCATTGATTTTTTCATGTTGTCTATGATTTTTAAGACTTAAGAAAAATACCAAATTTTACATTAGAATCCTGCATTTCTGATTCATGTATCCTGCATTTTCTTGCTGTTTTTTGTCTTTAGTTAGTTGAGTTATCTACTCAAGGGATTCAAAATTTGCCTATTTAAATCAATCAAAAAAGTCAAATAAAATGATTTATTTATTAAATGTTTTAATTTTAACTCAGTTGAGTTGCCCGCAAATGTGATTTGAAATTTGGACCAAGGATTTGTCAATCCTGCATTTTTCGTTTAGGTTCTGAATTTACAGTATTGATAATTCACTAACAAAATTTGAACCCAGGACCTCTTCTGTGCACATAGCACAAGTCAACAAAAATTCTGAAATCTTAACCAATTGTTCCCACATGCATGATACTGTATATGCAGTCAACTCTAGCCAATCAGACATCTCAATGGCCCAGATGATATTGGCAATCAGTTGTTCTCTTTGACAAGCTCCGTAAACTGTCTATCAGAAGTTATAAGAAATGAGTGATTATTAATCTGTCACATATAGTATTTTAACATTTGAACTGATAAGTAAGTGTGAAACTGAAGAATTTAATCTTAAGTAATTTCAAACTGTTAAGAGAAACAGCTAGGTGTTTTGAATTAAGTTTGGGATTAAGTTGATCTTGTCCTGTAACTCCAACAGTTGAATCTCCTCTTCTAAATTCCCAATCCCAAATCTATATATTCTTTAGAGCCTTGGTTTTATTCATTGCTCAATCAATATTGAATTTTAAACCATACATTGCTTTATTTTTTGTAAGACTTTTCTTAGAATCACCATGAAACTACCTAATATTTCCCTTGTTTGGGGAATTAGGTTCAAATGGTTGCTTCCACTCATGATTTGTATATTGGTACAATTTTCTGTACAGATGGGAACTAGACCAGGTTCAGGTACCAACACCAAGTATTGCAATAATGAGAAGTGGGCTCCTGTGATATCAGGGAAGTGGTATACTGTCTCCTTGTTCTCTCCAAATATTCTCACCAAGCAGAGGCCTCAGCCTGTGCCCACTAATTCCAGTTCTACAAGTACTTTCTGGCCTTTTGCTTATGTCTCCTTGCTTGCTTACTTGGGAGCTTATGCCTTCTTGGGTTGTTTCAACACACTCCTAAGTAGATATCAAATCTTTGGTGAAATATTCCACTTGGATATGGTACCATTGCCCATTGGATCTATGATTACTGATTTAAATCTTTCTGCTCTAATCCATCATGCTGGGAAGTTATTTCCTGAAGGGTGGGTTCCTGAAAAAAGCTGTTAGGATCACTCCTGACATTAAGCCAAAAGGACCAGCCAAGATGGGAACTACCTTTAAAATAACAGACTAATGCAAAAAGAGGAAATCACAAAAAGCCTAATCAAGAGCTAGATTGAGTTGAAGTGAACTCCCCACATAAATAACTGGTTGCATGAAAACAATGTCATGTCATGCATGCAGCTGTATCTTGGTGAATAAAATTAGATTTGCATTTTCAAACTCAAGTTCAAGAGACCTTGTTATTTCCAATCTTTATTATTAAGAAATGAGCTCCTGAAGAGAATCTAAATCAAAAGAAAACTCAAGTAGAGTATGGGACTATGAAAGTAATAAGTGTCAACTTTATTTGACATGCATGTAGTGCACTCTTGGTACCCTAATTTTCCTACACACTCTCCCCTTGTTACTTTGCTTATAAATAAAGGATTCTAGACCTGTTGATAGCTTAAGATATCATCAAAGTTCTACCCAAGCTTGCTATCTATTTTTCTCAATTCATTATAGAAAGTAAGTTCTGTTGTGTCTACTACAGCTGGTCTTTACAAAAGCGTTAACTGGTTCCCTGTTTCAGCACCAGTCTTCCCTCTGTTAAACCTTAATCAATTTAAATAGTATTCTACTATTTAAATTTATCTTCTTGATCTTCTTCAACTTTTTTTCCAGATCTTTACTCTCATAGTAAATCCAGAGGTAAGTGTCCCACCAAAATGGCTTTTTATCCTTTTCTCACAGCAAAATACCCTCATCTACCATAGAAAATCACTAAGAAAACCTCTTCCCTGCAACTTCCTTAACATTCCTCCTTAATTTTGCCACTGTGGAAAAACCAAGACAAAGCATTCCACCTTCTTCTATCTCAGCAAATCAACTCGGAGAAATGTTGGAACATTTCCCCAAATTTTTACAACCTATACTAATAACCTAGCCCCTAGCATAGCTGTCAAAAAATTATCAAGCCCTTAAAGATGACCTCCATCCTGGATTCATTTTGGTAGTCCCCATCAGTCAACACCTCAGACTCAGGCAATATGTCTCCACAAGTGAACTAACTTACACTTGTCCCCCATCAGTGATCTACACTTTATGTAATTAGAAAACCCTTTAATCATGTCTTGCAACTGTTTTTAATCACCCAAGTGGTTAGCATCAGCTTTCAGGCACAAAGTAACCCACTTTGATTCACAGAAACCTCCAAATTTTTAAGTTCTGCAGCTGTATCTCTGGACAGCCAGCCCAATGATAGTTCTGAGCTATATATTCTTGCCTAACAACCCCAAGAACTCATTAAGGCCATCCTAAAGTCATACAAAGAGAAAATTTACCCACATCCTAGGTAAATTTAATTAACTGTATTCTCACCTCAGTTGGTATCAGGATTTCAGTGCTATATCAGCACATTCATCCCAGGGAAGACCCCTGTTGCAACATCTTTGATTACTTGCTCTTAGGAAAGTAATTCTCTGAGAAATTACCTGACTAATCATTAAGTTGGTGGCACTCTTATCAATTGCCCATCAATTACAGAGATCAAATCTTTTGAGTCATAAGCAGAACACTACTTGGACAAGCCTTGTGACCACCATGGCATACATGGACAGTATGAGGCTTCCTATGATACTATATATTACCTTAAACTCATATCAAATAAAGTATCACTCTCCTCTTAGTTTTCCCATTTATCTCATTTATTATACTTCCCAGAAGTGTATACTTGACAGTGGTAGCACAGGTAGGCTATCCATACCTACCCAGCTCAAAGGAAAAATTCCTCCTAAGAAAAGGACCCAAGCAATGGTACTCCCTAACAGCTGGAGAGACTACAAAGAAGGACAAGACATTCCTGCAGGCCTCATTATCTATGACAACGTCCTTGTACCCATCAAACAGTACAACACTCTCAAAGCCTGCAGACTGTTACCCACAGCGCCAACAACAACAGTACCACAGCATCCTGAAATACCTAATATTGTATTCCAGCACCTGTGTACAGCCAAAATTGGCGCTTTTGCAGGACTATGTTGGGAAAATGCCGACCTCTGGATTCAAAGCACCCAAAACAAATTTACACAAGTGGGCTAACCCCTCAAGAACTATGAAAGTGAAATTGCTTTATGTGTTACCAGGGCTGCTTCACGCTTTGTAAGCAAATGGTTCAATCAACACCCTGGTCACAACAAAGACTGGGACATGTTTAAGAACACCTTCCTGGAGAAATTTTCCATAAAGAACTCTGATGTTGTGATCATGAAAAAACTTAGAACCTCCAAAATGACAGAAACTATCAAGGAGCACATTGCATCCTACAAAGATATACATGATTGAGCCCCCAACACCATTAAATTTGATGAGGCTGGACCACAACTGGACTTCTACAGTGGCCTCCCCATGTACATCAGACACCAGTTTGACATGAACTGCTGCAACAACCTTCAAGAAGTATTCTTGAAAAGAAAACAAGACACTAGAAAATCAGGCACCTGCATGTAACCAACAAACAGAAAGAGAGTCCCACAACAAAGAAAGATCCTCAACCTAACAAGCAGTACAACTGAGCTTATAACCCTCATTCTTGAGGTGGAAATCAAACTAATCAAGTAAATCAAATGAGTACTGATAAAATCACCAAGGAGGGAAAAGCTCAGGGGAGTGCTTAGGCAAGTCACACTCCCTCACTTTGTAAGACTTGTGCAGGGACCAGGACATGTACTCAATTACCATGATTCAAGTACCCTCCAGCAATTATATACTGTTTTCTGCCTAAACTGGAAATAAACTCCTTACTTATCCTTTCCACTTTTGCAGATATCAGATCACATCACTATTCAACACTAGAGCAGATCAATTCATTGTTGATAAAATATTCACCAACCTTATGAAACTACCCACAGTCCAAAGTAACATCAATAGAGTTGACATGGCAGATAACAGAAGCCCACCAGTCACCAGATAGTCAAACTCTTTTCAGGTACAAATAGGGGACGTTTAGACTACCCTTAGTGGTCCAATCATACCAATCCCCAAGTACAATGTTGTACTTGGTCTGGAATGGATGAGAAAGACCAAACCTCACATCAACTAGGAGAGTGCTACCCTCATCATACAGTGAGGAGAAATACACCATCACATGTACCCAACTCATCTTGATACTATCATGAGGGACCATGTGTTTGTAAATATTACCAAAACAGAAGAGGAAAATAACCTTAGCAAAATTTACTAGAACACCTGCACATATGAGATTATCCATTTTAAAAATGTAGAGACCTCACTTGAGCAAGACCCAATCCAAAAACAGATAATCCACAAATTCCCTTCTGTCTTCCAAGAAAAGTTTCCCGGGCTACCTCCTGACAGGGGCATTCAACACAAAATTGATCTCAAAGGAAAAATACCAAAAAAACACCCCATCTATTGCCTAAAACCACAAGAAGACAATGCACTAAAAGTCTATCTGGACAAAGCCCTAGAAAAGGGGCTCATCCAGCCATAAAAATACCCTTTTGGTGTGGCAGTATTTTTTGTAGCAAAGAAAGATAGAGGACTCTGCCTGGTCACAGACTACAGGGCGCTCAACAAGGTCACAATCAAGGACAGGTATCTCCTACCCCTTATTGATGACCTCTTTGACCCCCTGGGGGGTCCTAGTTCTTCACAAAAATTGATTTAACAGTGGGATACCACAAAATCTGTGTTAAACCAGAAGACATCCCCAAAAAAGCGCTCAGAACTAAGCCTGTCTTGTTTAAATGTGTTATCCTTGATTTAGTATGAAAAATGCCCAAAGTACCTATATGATCTTTATGAATGAATTATTTAAAGATCACAACAGAAAAAGGGCTATAGTCTAAATTGACAACATAATCATATACAGCCCCATTAAGGAACAACATTGGAAAGATGTCTGCCTGGTTCTCTGTACTCTTCAAGATGAAAAATCACAGCTAAACCCTCTAAATGTGACTTCTTTTCAACCAAGCTTCCATTCTTAGGCCATATAATCAGCAAAGATGGGGTTGAACCTGACCCAGAGAAAAAAAGAGCCATAACTGATATGCAAGCACCACACAATAAAGGCAAACTTTGTCCATTTCTGGGAATGGTTGCCTATGCCATGAGAATTATCCTTGACTGGGGTGCCTTGACTGCTCCCTTATCTGCAATCACTGGAAAGACAACAAAATTTGTATGGACACCGTTAAGAGATCAACATTTTTGACAGTTGAGAGAGTGTATGGTCACAGCCCCCATCTTGCAATATTCAAATCATGAAGAAGTATATAAATTAGAAACTGCCGCCTCCAATTATGCAATAGGAGGAGAGCTTCAAGTTCAAACTTCAGAAAAGGACTTCCTCCCTGTAGCCTATGAATTGATAAAACTTTCCAAAGGTGAGAAAAGATACCCATTACATGACAAAGAACTGATATCCATTGTCCACTTCTTAATGAAGTGGTGGAGCTACCTGAAAGATGCACAAATATTCAAAGTGCCAACCAACCACAAGTTATTGATATTCTTTAAAATTGCAACAAATATCCAGACGGCAAGCTGAATAGATGAGAACCATTAAAAGGTATCTAATGATAATTGAATATAAACCAGGCAAGGAGATGCTTACTGCAGATGCACTATCAAGGCTATACCAGAAAAATCTCCTATGCACTGATGGAGACCCCAATAGGCCCATGTTAATAATATGAAATCTCCAAGAGGGGTTCCCACCTTGTACACCAATGGACATTCAAGAGAAAGTCCTCAAGAATAAACACATATTTAAAAAGTATATGGTACTCTACACCACATACTACCAAGTGGTGATACTGTACCCTACATCCTGTCAACAAAAAAGATTGAAAAAATCCTTTGATACCACAGAGATCTTGGAGGCAACTGTGGTGAAGTCAACTCCCTGGTACTCGACAAAGTGTCAAGTACCAGGGAGTCAAGTGACACATATGTGAATCTATTAGTATTTTTGCTTAACTGATTTTAAGATAATTTTTACTAATAATTCAGTTGTATGAACCTAAAATTTGATATTAAAAACACTAGAAGTTGACTCTATTTAATAAATCAGTTAGCTCAAAGACCAATTTAAGGGGCAATTTATATGTAAATTTACTAATAAAAATGAAAAACTTGTGTTCAACACTCTGAAAGAAAAAGTGGCTAGTTTGACACTTTTTAAGCCAAATATTAATTTTATTAATAAACACATATGTGCTTATATAAATTTTATCATTTACTATTATATTTTTACTTTTAGTGCCCATAGTTGTTGATTAATCTCCTAAGCACCACTATACTGGATTTTGTGTTATATACATTAATCAAATACCCACTTGTTTTACATTATGTCATTTCTGGGTTTGTAGATTAAGTGGTGCCACATGAATTAAGCCTGATTTATTAATAGGTTTTACATGTAATTTATAAAAGACAGAAACTTGACTCCTCCTCTGTTCAATAATATCCCCTTGCCATATGATTGGTTTTAGATTTAACTAATAAAAGGCTCAGAATTAAGGCTAAATTAATAAGTGACACACTATGAGTGCCACTCAACACCCATTCACTTGACACTTTAACTTGGGGACTAGTAGAGAGAGCTTCTTAATGTTTTAACTAACACTATGGTAAATAATTCTTTCAGCTCCTCCCAGCATAATATAATCACTAATAAACACCTTCCCACTCATTTACTTTTTTAACTTATGTTGTATTTTTTTATTTTTAAGCACATAAAACTGCCTTGTTTTTGGGTTTACTTTTGAATTTTTTTGAAAATTAAGCAAGTTTTATATGTAAAAACATATTAAATTTGATTTTTCTGCTCAACTCTGGGAAACTTGACAGTGAGTATTCAGCTTTTTCCAGCTGATTGACAGTGCCAAACTTGACGCTTTACTATGTTTTGAATACTTAATCCCAAATAAAAAAATTCCACATAATATTTTTTGCAGTTATAATCTTCTACTCTCCCTGCTTCTCCTCATATAATTTTTATATACTTATTTACTTTTTAATTATAATTTTTCATTGATTTAGTACTAAGATGTTATGCTGAACCTAACATCTTTGATGCTTCACAAAACCACTTATTTTCTATGTTTTAACCTTTATATCTATACTTTGAGTTTTTATTTACTTTATTATGTTTTTTCTTGATAAAAAACTTTATTTTCACACTTTTTACTTAAATCTTGATTTTATTTACCTCTTTGTGATTGATATATCTTCTCAGTTATTTTATTTACAAAAATTTTTTCTTTAACTAAGATAAAAAAAGAACAGACATCCTTCCAAGTGTCAAGCCTCAAAGGGCTCTAAGGACCAAGTAACTACCCCCAAGTGTGCCAAAAAGCCTGCAAAGGCAAAGTCTCACACTCCCTCTTCTCCAAATCATCTTCTCCCAAACACCCCCTCCACCTTTGTCTTCACCTTCACCTTCCTCTCACCACTCATCACTCATCACCTAATAAATCTGACAATGATCTAACCAATTGTGACAGTCCACATGTTTGGTGGTTTGCAGGCGGGGCTAATGTTGGCCAAGTAAAAGTTTGGTTGTTTATTGAAGGTAGAGGCCTAGTAGGGAATGATGGCTACTAGGGAAGGTAAGGCCTAGCTAGTAGGTGAAAAGACTACTAAAGGCAGATGGTATCTCCACCTGGCAGAAGATATTGGCTTCTGTGGGCTAGAGGTCCTCACCCAGCAGGGAACTTTGGCTGCTTGGGGTGAGGAATGTGATAGCTCAGCAGGGAACTTTAGCTGCTTGGGGTATGGAGTGGTCCAGCCTTATGGGTAGTGTGTGCTTCTCAGGCTGGAGGATTTTTAGACCCTGGCGGGTAACAAAGGCTGCCAGGGTAGAAGTTTGTGCCAGCATGATAGGAGACACCTACCAGGGCTGTAAGGTTTGAACCCCTGGCAGGTAGCGCAGGCTGCCAGGGAGGGAAAGAGCTCTGAGGGCTCTACATACCATGATACGCTTACAGGAGGTCTTTGAGCAAGCACTCTAATTAACAAACTGGTAGGGTGTCCTCATTTATGCCCCTATAGGAGCTTTGGGGAGAACCCAAAGTGAGCATTGGAGGGCATAGATTTGCTCAGAGGTGTCACCAAGGCAGTTTGCTTGGGGAAGCAAGCTGCAGAACTTGGTGTGATCAGTCCTCTGGGAAGTAAAGCTAATTAATTTGCAACTGAAAGCCCATATTTAATCACCTGGGTGAGTAAAAAAACATAGACATTGATCTATGGCTGAATGGCCTAAGTGGGGTGCCACTTGCAAGGGCCCAGTTAAACGCCAGTTCAATGTAGACTCATGCCTGGGTCTACAGGTTCTGGTAACAAGAGCTTAGATAAATAACCAAAGCGGTTCACAGGATCAGCAGAGAAGACTAGTAAGAAGGACTGTTTGATCACAGTGAAGACTAGTTGAGGGACTGTTGGTTCATATTAAAGTTTGGAACCAAAAATGGTTTATTTTGCAGGTAGAACCAAGATGGTTCCTAGCAAGGATAAGTTGAAGGGCTCAGAGATCATGATGCAGGAGTAGCTGGTCATGATAAAGGAGTAGCCAGAGGACTGATAAGCTGTTGGAAGACTGGAATAAACTGTTTAGAGACTAAGATGAGCTGTTTGTTGTCTAAGATGGACTGATTTCTGGTTAAGTTGAAGTGCTGGAAGATGTGGTTGAAGAGCTGGCTGAAGGACCAGAAGATAATAGTGAAGGACTGGTGTTCCAGAGAAATGAGCTGAGATTTTGCTGAATCAATTTGCCGAGGATAGATGAAGTGGGACTTTTTCCTTGGATTTTACAATATTTGTAAATATATGAGGGAAACTTTGAAGAGGTCAAAAAGAAAATTTTAAATAGTATTTTACTATTTAAATTGGTTTAGGTTGAATGCAGGGTAGACTGGTGCTGGAATAGTGAACTGGTTAAAGCTTTGGTGCACAAAGAGTTGACGCTTTGAGCAGTTTGAGCAGTGGAAAATAGATTTCCTAGTTGGATTGCAATAAACCCTCAGAAATGGTATAGTTTTGCGCTCTAAAATCATTAGTTGAGTTCTGACATGTTTCCAGATGAATATGATTGGTTAGAAGCCAAAATCTCAAAGTATAAGCAAAGAAATAGTGAATTAACACTTTAAGCTTTTGAGAAAGTAAGTATGTAAGCTTAAGTTATTATAGGAAAAATGTGAGCTGCAATGGTTTAAGCTTTTGAAGAAAGCCATTTAAAGGCAGAATTGTTGGGAAAAAGACGCTACAAGAAGGCATCTAGCTGGAAAGTTACAGGGTTTTCTGGGTCTTTGACAGAGTCTTTTCTGGGTCTTTTAAGTTTATGCTGAAAGGTTTTTGGAAGCCTTTTGATTGCCAGCAGGAGCTTGGTTGGACTTATACAAGTGGAATATAAAGGCCACTAGAGCTATAAAGAGAGACGAAGCCCAAGATAATGGAGCAGGAGCCCAAGATTAAGTAGCTGGAGCTTGAAATAAGGAGCTAGATCCAAAGCGCGGCGCAGGAGTCCAAGACCAAGTATTGGCAAACTCATATTGTTTCCTTGACCCCCCCCGGCCATATACCAGAAGATTTCTAAGGGGATCTTCCTTATGAGAGTGAATAAAAGCCCATTTTGACCCCTATACATATTTCTGAGATACATTTTCCCTTACTAGAGAATGACAACCCCTTCCAGCTGGTCCCTGGTTATGACTCAGGGCACCCTTTGGGGACTGGTGGACAGGAACCCCACACCAATCATTCCTATTATCAGTCAGAGGCCAACTCTGAGCCCACTAAGGAGTGCCACATCAAGAAAGGAAAGGCTTCCAAGGAGCCCACCTCTTCTTCTGGTAAGAAAAAGGAGGCATTCAAGAAGACCTCAAAGAACCCGTCCTCTCCCCCCTGATGGCTCTTCTCCCCCTCCCTCATCTGACCCCTAAGATGATCCTGAGGAGTACTCCAAGAAGTTCAAAGCTTCTGGTCATGTGGCTTGGGATTCACTGGTCATCCACAACATTTGTAATGTGGACAGAGAATTCAAAGTCCCCAAGTGCTTACCCTGTTAATTCCCCATCATGTCTGTAAAGAGTGGCCCTGGGTATGTCACTGATAATTACATCTTTGACTGTAACAATCAAAAGCACCAAACCAAAATCAAGCACTTTGTCTGTGAGGATAAGACTTGTGGGGCCTGCTTGAATACCAAGGGCTGGGAGCAGGTCACAGCCAAGAAGAGGAGACACATGTGAGCCTCCCTAATAATTTAATTACAAGGATACTCAAGTGGCATCTTGTGCAAGTGATCCCTACCTCTGTCAATATACGAGCGTCCAATTTGGCCATTAAGGCCTTACAACACTTAAATCCCAGCAATATCATTTTGGTGTTAACTCAAGATCAGTTGGTCAAGTTCATTAGCAAAAAATGTATTGCTGCCAATCCTCCCCCACCCAAGGCCTCTGATGTCCTTTCCAAGATTACGCTCACCCATGAGCTCAAGCAGCTTCCAAGTGTGGAGTGCTTCCTCCTGCACAACAATGGGCCCAGCTTCAAGGACCAGATTTTCTGCTACAAAACTCAGCAGAACCTGATGGAGTTAAAAAGGGCGTCAACCTGGCTAGTTGATGGTACCTTTGCTACTTGCCCCTGGATGTTCTACCAACTCTGGATGATCCATGCCCAGATAGACATCTGGGTGATTCCAATTGCATTTTTCCTTCTTCCTGGGGCCACTGAGGCAATCTACACCCTCGCTTTTGCCATCATTTGCAAAGCACTTTCCCTTCTTCTTCCAATAAAATGATGCCAAGAAGACCCCTTCATACCCGCGCCAACCCTCCTGCCGCTAACAAAGACCTGGCCTCCCTGGACTTGGAGAAAAAGATAAGGCTGAGAGCTCTGGAGCCTCACATTTGTATCATGGACTTTGAGCCTTCTCAGTTCAATGCATTTGAGCATCTGTTTAGCAGGGAGGTGAAGGGGTGCCACTTCCACTTCTGCAAAGAAGTTGCTTGAAATGTGCAGGCCCATGCTGGACTTAGTAGATTGAGCCAGAGGGACACTTCAGACACCTGCAAATTTGTGCTTGCACAATTGAGTGCCTTGACTTTTTTAAAGCCAGAGCACACTTCCCAGGGGTTTGAGGTTCTCTCAAAGGATCCCTACATAGCAAAGCATCCAGAGTTAACGTCTTTCCTTGAGTACTTTGAGCCCCAGTAGATTGGGAAGGTTGTCATGCAGAGGCAAGGTAAGGCCTGCGCCAAGGCCAGCTGGAACGTGTACCAGACTGTAGTAAATGGCAAGCTGAAGACCACTTTGGCTCTTGATGCTTACCACAAGCATCTCAAGGCTAACTTTGGGCTTCACCCAAAGTTCAACAAGTTCTTCTCCCTTCTCCAACATGAACAGGAAAAAATTATCTCCAACTCAGAGATCTGGTCAACTGTGTCCCCCCACCAAGCCCACCACCAAGTCCTTGCTCTTCACAAAGGCCATCTAGGGTGCAGCCAAGAACTAGTAAAAGGCCTCTGAGATCAATCAGCAGCTTGAGCTTATTGCCATTGCCCTTATGGAAGGGGATAAAATGAAGAAGGGTAAAAAGGGGGAGTAATAAACTTGCTTGCTTGCCTGCTTCTATAGCTTTTACTTTTAACTTTTTAGCTTTAATTTTTACTTTTTAGTTTTGATCATTTAGTTTTTAGTTTTAATTTTGTGTTTTTGATTTAATCAGATATTTTTATTATTTTATGCATATATTGTAGGTTCAAGATGAATGTTTATAGTTGAAAGTGAGTGAAATATCTTAATTTTTGTTAATTTACTAGTAAAACATAAGATATTCACACCTGTGCTTATATAAACTATTTAAATAACAATTAATGTTTCTTTATATTTTGCGTAAATTATATGACTGTGTTTATGTATATTTTTGTCTTGTTGGAATTTTAATTTTTATGGTAATTAAAAATATTTTTATAATGAAGAGTGTAAATATATAGTAAAATGAGAATAAATTGTTTATTTCTCCTTATTTTTATTAATTAAGGTACTGTTTTTATTGCATTTTTGAGTTTTCTGGGGTCACTTTAGTATACCTTAGCTATATAGCTCAATTTTTTATATTAAAAGATTTCAGTACATCAAGATCCGTTAATTAAAAAAAGTGTTAATTCCCAGTTGTCAATCAGGAAAAAAGCTGAATTCTCACTTTACTATAGTGTCAAGCACCAGGGAGTCAATCATCAGGAAGTCAAACTTACCACAGTTGCTATCTAGGACACACCTGTATCAGTAATCTGCATGAATACCTCAAGACACACTACTGGTGGCTCAACATGCTTGGCAACATCAAGGAAGTGCTGGACTAATGCAAGGTATGTGAAAAGTACACCCACTCCAAGGCACCCCCAAGTCATTAATACCAGTGTCAATAACACAGCCTTTCAAAGTGTGGTCATTGGATATTTTTGGACTAATTTCTGGCAATAACAAAGGCAAAAAGTACATCATCACAGCTATTGACTATGTAACCAGGTGGCATGTAGCACAAGCTACAAAAGAACACAAAGGCAATGATGTGAGACAATTTATTGGGAAAGAAATAATAGCCAGGTTTAGGAAACCTGACCTCCTGATCATAGACAGAGGCACCAAAATTAAGGCCATTGACAACAATATTTACCTCACTAAAAATAGAATAAAACACACCATTACCAGTCCCTATCACCCATAAGAAAATGAAAGAGTTGAAAGACTAAATGGTTCCCTTTTGGAAGCTCTCAGTGAACTATCTGCCAACAGCCCAAAAACTTGGGCTGACATGCTCCCAAAAGCACTTATGGTGTGCAGAACATGAGTCAACCACAACACAAGCAAAAGCCCATATAAACTTGACTATGGCCACAAACCCACAATTGTCATTACTAAGCTAGGGCCACAGTTACCTCTTCCTAAGATAGTACCAGACAACAATGACCCTGACGTATAACATGCCAAAAGTGACCAGAAAGACAAGAAAAATGAAAGGATTGAGAGAGAAGCAATCCCCTTACAGCAGAAAAAAATTCATTTTAGGAACAATATTTGGATTGTTAATCAAAATGCACACAAATTGGACCCAGGGCTACAAGGACCAGGAATTGTAATGGAAGTCAAACCATACAACACTCACTTCATCAAGGGAATTGGTGCTTATACTGAACTAAAATTTATGCACCATGACCAACTCTGACTTTGCAAAACAAGAACAGCACAATGTAACTCTCAACTTCCTGTCTCCAACACAAAAATAGACCAATATCAAGCCCAAATCCCTGACACTCAAGAAAATTCCTAAGGTTCCATCTTAAAACACCCAGGGGGAGATGTCACAAAATCTTCAATTACTCTCTCTCTTGGAAAAGTAATTCCCCAAGCAATTACCTGACCAATAATTAAGTTGATGGCACTCTTATCAATTTCTCATCTATTACAGAGATTAAACCTTTTGAGTCCTAAGCAGAACACTACTTGGACAAGCCTTGTGACTGCCATGATGTATATGGACAACATGTGGCTTGTCATGATACTATATAATACTCTAAACTCATATCAAATAAAGTATCATTCTCTTCTTAATTTTCCCCTTTATCTTGTTTATTATACTTCCCAGAAGTATATACTTAACACTCCTATCTGTATTATTACCCCAGCTAGCTTCAGGATGCTTATACCCCTTTTTATAACCATCCCAGGGCACATAACTTCTATATTCTTCTAAAGCACTAGCAAGGGGCCACTTTACTACTACCCCAAGACATATACCATGCTCTTAATCATCAAGGCTAGATATATCAATAAAACAATCATTTTTTTCTATCTTAAGCATTCAATATTCATTTGGTCAATATCAAGTCCATACCTGCAAAATAGCTCCTCATTTGGATCATCACACCTCCTTTGACAGGCTTTAATTCTATAGATAAGGAATCAGAGTGCCAGGAATCATGAATTTGGATGGATAGGCTTCCTGGTTTTTTGGGAACATAAAAGTACTAGGGAAGTCGGGCTTTCATTGGCAGGTTTGAGTAAAAGGGTTTTTTTGACTCTTTTTTCTTAAGAAAAACTCTTGGGGGTAGCCTGATAGCTGATATTCTTATCAGTGGCACAAGGTATGTATATTTCAGAATTAGTTTCATTAGCTATTGTTGCTGTAAGACGTCTGAAATTTTCAACAACAGCTGCAGTTGGATTAGAGCCTGTGCTCAACCATCACCAACAAATTCCTATTTCCCAATGATAAACAATCCAGCTTGGATTGAGACAATGGTTTTATTGATGAGCCTAAACAGGAGAATATTGAATTCCTTGAAATAATATAGCTGTGAGGGGTTATACCCAATTCTAAGAAAAGGAGATGATAGGAGAATTGTTTTTAAGCAAGATCAACTCATAATTTTTAATCAGAAATATATTGTTAGGAGTAAGATTTTCAAAGCTGGAATTGAGAGCTGTTAGCTGGCATCAGTTTGGGCCAAAATGGTTTATCATTCACAGAAGCATAGGTGATCAAAATTGATAAAAGAGAAACAAACAATCAAAGCATAAGTCTATGCATAAATATCAAAAAAATGGAAATATCAGTTGAGACTTAATTTTTTCAGTCCTGACATGACTAATGTGAGGATCTTTAGGTCAATAGTTGGGGGCTCCTTTCCTGCATCTGGCCAATGGCCTCAAGGTTCCTTTGAAGCAACTTCTGAGGCATTTGAAGGGGGTCTTTTTTTGAAATATTGTACATTATTGGATCAAATCAGAGATAACTGATCACCAAAAATGAAGGCAGGCAGGTGCCTAGTTCTTAAGGCTGGCAGCCCACAGTCTGAGTTAACTAGAGTTCAATTTCCAATACAAACTTTGGGCTTTAAAATGAAAAATGACATTTATGACACCAAGCTCAACATAATTCAAGCCCTGACAAGGCCAAAACTTGAAATGCCCAAAAAGCTACTACCCAGAGACAAACCCAAACACCTATATTGCCAACCATAGTCAAGAGGCTCAGGAAGACAAAAGACTTTAAAACACAGAAATACTCCTCAAGGAAAAAAATTGGGTAAAATAGTCTGGATGATGAATACTGGTAAGAGCAAACTATATCCCAAAAAAGTGGGGCCTATCATTGTGCTGAAGATAAACAATAACAATACTAACTTTTATAAATATTCTAAGGAATAATGGATTGTTTGACATTCAATTAGAAGTCATATCCAGATCCAATTATTCTATTATCTTACTCAATCAAACAACTGGGAACTAGTGAACATTATTATGCTCTAGAATCAGCTTCAATTGTCTTGGGAAATGACGCAGATTAGAGACTCTGGTTGATTAGTAAATAACAGAGCCAAGAATTCTGTATTCTAATCACACCATCAAAATCTATGTCTGGAATACTGAATAGAGGATTAGGAAATTATCTGATTGACTGATTGATCTATCACTCCAGGTTGCTGTTGATCCTTAATATTAGTATTTTTAAGTTGCACTCTACTATACTGAAATAGAAGAGAACTCAGCAGGAAGTCTTTATGACAAAAGAATTGCAGCTTAAGCTGAGCAGGAGTTAGCCATCTGGGTGTTGCAACAAGGTAAAGTACATTACCTTTTTGTCCTGTGTTGGGATAATGTAAATAGAAATCTTCTTATACATTAGGAAGAAAACTCTTGAAGCTTAAAGAAAAATTGCAATAGCAGAATATAGATAAACTTGTTTTTATTTAGAAAGGGAAATTCCCTTAAATATCACAAGATTTGATCAATTTATTATTAGTGGAGACATTAATGTGGCATACCGCTGGTAGAGGTACAGGAAATTCACTAATTAATCTCAATCCATACTTAGGTAAACTGAACATCTTGATGTAAAAGCAAAACGCTGGATTTTGCAGGTATTATCAAATACAAAACTATCTGTAAGTCCAATCAATAGTACCTCTAACATTGGGTTTATAACAGTATTGATGCCTAACAGCCCAAGGCCAAATTTACTAATTCCCCTCCTATCTGATTACCCACTACACATTATATATATTGTCAAGTATATACTTCTAGGAAGTATAATAAACTAAATAAAGGGGAAGATTAAGAAGAGAACAATACTTTATTGAATATGAATATAGCTAAATATATAGTATCATGACAAGCCACATGTTATCCATATACGTCATGGAGGTCATGGGGTTTATCTGAGTAATTTTCTTCTTGAGTCACAAGGCTTAATCAATTTGTATTCCAGTTAGAACCTGGATTGAGGGATCCCTGTCATAGATGGTTAACTGATAAAAGTGCCACTGGTTTATTGGCTGGGCGGTGAACCACTTGGTGAGCTGCTCAGTGATTTACTCAGGGTGTTAATTCCCCAAGAGGGGTGTAATCAAAGATGTTGCGACATCTCCCCCTGGGGTGCTGGAAGGCAGAGCCTTGGTTTTTTCTTGAGGGTATCTGGTACACGGGCCTGGTACTGATCCAGTTTGGCGTTAGGGACAGGGAGTCTTGAATTTTGTTGGGCTGCTCTTGCCTTACACAAATGGAGTCAATCATGGTGCATACGTTTTAGTTTGATTTGAGCTCCAATCCCTTTGATGAGGTATTTGTTATTGGGTTTCACCTCCATGACAATGCCTGGTCCGCGCAATCCTGGGTCTAATTTGTGTTGGTTGTGGTTGACAACCCAGATCTTGTCTCCAACTTGGAACCTTTATTGTTGTAATGGGATTGCTTCACGTTGAACCCTTTGTTGTTCCATTGTCTCATGGTCTTTTCTGGCTTTGAGTACTTTTGGGTCATTGCTGTCTAGAATCTTCTTGGTAAGTGGCAGTTGTGGTCCTGTTGTAGTACTGACAAGTGAAGGTTTCTGGCCATAGACAAGTTCATAGGGGCTTTTGCCTGTATTGAGATTGACTCGTGTTCTGCAGACCATAAGGGCGGTTGGCAACATGTCAACCCAGGCTTTTGAATTGTTGGCAGATAACTTACTGAGGGCTTCTACTAGAGAGCTGTTTAGTTGCTCTACGCGTCCATTTGCTTGGGGGTGATATGGGCTGGCTGTGACGTGTTTTATTCCATTCTTGGCAAGGTATATGTTGGTGTCAATAGCTTTGAGTTCAGTGCCACCGTCTGTGATTAAGAGGTTGGGCTTTCCAAACTTAGCTATGATTTCCTTACCAATGAATTGTTGGTGCAATACATCAATTCAAATGACGCTATCTCAAAAACGCCATCTAGAAAGACAACATCTCAAAAATGTGTCCAAAAACACCATCTAGAAAGACGCCATCTCAAAAACGCCATCTCGGATTTATGGCTAAACTGCGCCAGATAACTTAAAATATTGATAAAAGCCCAAAAAACATTTCAAAAACTATAAAAATTATTTTGACTAGACTCAAAATCATCCAAGGATTTCAAATCTGCAATAAAAATATGGGGTCAGCTAATACTAACTATAGTGCACAAAGCTCCAAAGTCAACACATTCTAAAACAGTACTATTTTTGTATTAAATTTTAACACTATATTAAACATGTATATACATATTAAAAGTTAAAATCAAATATTTGAAAAAAAGAAGTTTATTGTTAAAGAAATTGTATTATACATTAGATTCAAGGGCTGTGGCAATGCCTTTGAGATGGGTAAGGCGGCCCTCTCTGGTGTAATAGGCCAAAGCCGCTTTTGTAACACTTGCAAACTTGACCTGCTGGCCGGCATGCCTGGCTATAAAAGCTTTGACTTTGATGGCCTGGGAATATAGCTGATCCCCGTGCGCATGCTGAACCTTAAGCTTCTTGATGATCATATTGAACATAGGCTTTTTTGCCTTAACCAGGCGGGAAAATTGGTTATGCCAACCTTCAAGTGAGGAGGTGGTCTTAGTTACGTCAGCTTTGACCTGCTTATAGCATTTCCAGTTAATTGAGTTGCCGCCCTTGCAGATGCGGCAATGTCCCTGGAATACACCTACCCACTGGTGCTCAAAATACTGTATGAAAGGAGTGAAGGCTTCTTGGTTCCCAAGAATGTAATTGTCATTGAGAAGCTCATTGTAAAAAAGGTTAACCTCTTCCTTTCTGACCATGGCCATAGCAGCAAAGCAATTGAATATCTTTCTGGCCTCCTTTGTACCATCTTTGTATACCAGCTTATTGAGGGCTGAGTTTTTCATCAGGTTCTTGCACAGAGCCTGGCGGTAGTGAAAGAAGCAGCCTTGGGGCCTGCTCCTAAATACCTTGATAAAAGTGTTGGCCTGTGCAGCCTCAAAGTCAACCATCAACGTGGTATGATAAGGAAGGGACTCAGGCATTTTTTTGGTTATGGCCTGTTGCTCTTGGGTAGCCTCTGGGCTGACCTTCTTCTTCTTGTGGCCCCTTTTATCGGTTGGCTCTTCTTCAAGTGTAGGCAAGATGGCATCCAGTTTTTGCTTGAGTATATTCAAGGTGTGGATGTAAGTCTCTTCCCTTTTATTAGGGAGAAAGAAGAAGACAAAGGGGATTGTATGTTCATTGACCTGACCATGGATAGCCCAAAGCTAATAAAATAGCTTAGGACAAGAGGCAAAAGTCCCATTGGCAAACCAGGTATCACACTTTAAAAGGTGTACAAGATCCTCTTGTGTCAAAAAGCACAAAATACGGTTTGGTGAACCTTGCCCGTTGTCGTTTAGAAAAAAGGGCTTTCCAAGCATGGTAGTCTTCTGGACTTCTGAAAGTACAAGCTCTTTGATACTTCTAGCTCTGACACCAATATTGGCATCAATTGACTGTTGATCAGTCACATACCGTTGGAGTCTGGTCTTTTCTCCAACCTCCTCTCTCTGATCCTTATTCAGGTAAAGGAGAGCATGAGTTACCAGCTCAGTTGAAGTCAAGTCCTTGTTAAAAGGAATGGATTGGCAAAGGTACCAGCACATAAGATAGTAAATAATCATATCAGAGCCCAAACAGTCATGCTCAATGGTGAGCTCCTTGACTTGGGTAAACCCAATTGTAGTTAATTGCGTGGGGCAACCTGGACTATCACATTTGTAGTGATGGTTTGCAATATTTTTTTTCTGGCCATTGCGTATGAAAAGGAAGCCGTGCTTGACAAAGCCAGCACCCCCTTCTTGGTCATAATGGGAAACAAGTCAGGAAAAATAGCTGGAACTATAAATTGCCTGTTGACATTGCAGATATTGGCAACTGCATGTAGGTCCCACTCTAGGATAGGCTCCTCCTCTGAGGCTGCAAAACCATGGTCACCATAGTTGCTTTTGGAGACTCTTTTATTCTCATCTTCATCATTGGAGTGAACTTGCTCCTCCTGGAGATCAGAGGGGGAGTAGACAAAGGGAGAGTGGGGAGGGGTGGGGCTATCAGCCTCAGGCTCAGGGGAAGGTGTGGGGGTCTTGGTAGGCGTTTTTTCTTTAGGAGTCTGCTTGGAGAGGATATCCTTGGTCTTTCTTGCCTGAGCGGGAGCAGCCGTGCTCTTGGGAGCCTTGGGGATAGCATTGGTGGTAGGCTTGGGAGACATCTAAGAGCAAATTTGCGTCAGAAAAGTTCAAATTTGGGGACAATTTTTAATAAGAAAAATGAGAATGTGTTAAATATAAAAGTAGTCAATACTTTTACATGGAATTGTAGAGAAACTCTCAAATTATATACCATCAAAATTATTATGTTTTTTATTCTGTAAAAATTAAAAATTTATTAGTAGCGCAAGTATGCAAAACTGTGAGTTTTGACTGAAAACTTGCAAGTGAAATGGCATTTCAAGATGATGTAATTGAGATGCTGTAGCTCAAAAATATAGTGTTTTTGACCATTTTTTATATTAAATTAACAAACTTCTGGTGGAGCTACCTCAATGGGGCCAAAGAGTAAGACTTGAATATTTTTAAAACTAGCTTATACAACTGGGTTTAAAAAGTACCCAGCTGTTTAGAGGAGATAAAAAATACATAAATGCAAAGTTTTTAGACGGTTTCTTACATTTTTTATTTAATTGAGATTTGGCGCTGAACTGTGCTTTGTAAAAGTGGAAACAGTCAATTTGTGATGGTGTGCTCTTTATAGCGTCATATGACACCACATGCTAAAACAGGTTAATTCTTAGTGCCACATTGGTGGGCGCCACTCCTATTGGATGCTTAGTTGCTTAGTAGATTTTGTAATGGGTACATTTTGCACAACAGAAATACCCTCATTACTAAGTAAAATCACTAGTAAAACATTGTATCATTGAAACCCAAATAGCAAAGTTCACACTATGATAAGAAATAAGGTAAGCATATTAAACGTGGATTTTTGAATGACTGTGTTGCAGAGGGGTAGTACTATCAAAGTGGCGCTAATTTGGGCTAATTTATTATGTAGGTCTTGAATTAATACCATATTTTATTCCCAATTAATAAGGGAAAGGCTTGTATTAATCACATAAAAGTAAGATATAATGACAAAAAAAATCAAAGAACACGCCGCCTTGCCATTTTAATTAAAGCTTAGGCGCCGTGGCGCCAACTAATTAAAACTTCAGGCGCTGTGGCGCCGCTTTTCAGTAGGTTGGATTTTGTCTTTACAATTTTAAATCTACTACCAATCCAAAATATCTTTTTTCAATTATACTATTGAGACTAGTGCTTAGAAATATGACTAATAATTAGATAACCATTTTGGGGATTCAAAAATAGCGCTGCAGCGGCGCTTGATGTAAAAGTAGAGCGGCGCCATGACATCCAAAATATTTGCAAGGCGGCGCTGCAGCGCCTGGAGCTTTTTTTGGGTGGTGTGGTGGCGCTTTATGTATGATAGAGACAGCGCTGCGGCGCATGTCATTGGATATTCTGCAGTAATGATCCAAAATCTACTGCCAATTGGATATATATAAATTTTTTACTATAAATGTATGACAATGAGGTTGCAGTAATTATATTCTGTGAGCTCCATCATAATTGGCATCATTGCTTGGTCAAAATTTCTAACATATCCCCCCCATTTAACCAAACACTACTTTCTTTCTTTCTTTCCAAGATGAATCCCAACACCAACAACAACAGCAACACCAACATGCGCCAAGCCTACAACAAAATGATGGCTTTAATGGACAAAGCGGAGCAGCGCACTTTTTGAAAAATGCCGCGCTCAGTTTGTATTGCTTTCTTGAATCAACTTCAGGCCAGTGACTCACAGTTTTGCAAACAGGACTGCACAACCACTGTGGCGGCCTCTGAGTGTAGTACTGCGCCAAACTCTAGTGCCAGGGATGTCTCTGATAAGGACTCCATGTTTGAGGAGCCTCTTCCTGTCACCAATGCACCCCCAGCAGCAATCCTTCTGGTGCTCAGCACCAATTTTCTCAACGCCTTCCCTCTACTGGCGTGCCTCCCCCTACCCCATCTTCAATGCTCCGCGCCTGCTGCAACTCCAACCTTGTGGTGGTGGACTACCCTGACCTCCTTAGCAAGTTTGGGATCTGCCACCACGAGGAGACAATGTACAGCTTTGTACAGGCACTACATTCCGACAAGGATGCAATGACCTCAATTTGGGCAGGGGAGTTATACCACAGCCGGTATGATGCCTCCCATTTGGCTGCTGAGGTGTGTCTAGGGCTGAAGTCAGCTACCCTGCCCCCAGTGAGATTTCCGACCAACATGTGCATACCATTGCTGTCTGCAATGAGTATATTGACAAGGTGGCTTGAGTTTGGGCTCTTGAGCTTGCAGCAGATCCCAGCTTCCATCAGACCTTGGACTTGCCCATCCAAGCAACACTAACTGTTGCTTCTCTGCCACATTCAAGGCGTATCTTCAAGCCATTACCACTGGCAATGCTTCCCTCTACCTTCCTTTGGCTGCTGCAACTTGCCACTTTATGTGGTATCCTCCCAAAAGTTGCCAGCCCGGGTACAATGGTTATTGCCTGGAGCATTACTGCTCCCTGGCTTATCAACTCTGCGCCCCCCTACCGCTATCATATTCCTACATGGAAGATGTGTTGATGGACTGCTTCACTATAGGTGCTGTGTTCTCTACTTGTAGTGGCTGGGGCCATTTGGTGCCATTCATTCCGTCAGATCCGCCTTCCCCTGTGCAACTGGTCTTCTATGTCGCGCAACTCCCAGTTGGCCTGGGCCCAAATGATGGTGATCCTGGCTCACATGCGCCAGCGCCTAGACAACAACCGCTACATGATGCCCACCCATGAGCGCCCAGTGATTACCATCCAGCGCACCGCCAAGCATCCCTGCCCCACCCACCACCAGTCCTCTCCTCCTGTCACGTCTTCTGCTCAGCAGCGTGGAGGCGCCCGCAACACAAGGGACTAATCCCACATAGCCTGCCTTTTATTGCAATAAACTTGCTTTGCCTATCCTCTTTTTTATTGTTTCTATTATTTTTTAGTTCTTATTTTTTATTATTTTAAGTTTTTAATTGTTGTAATTATCTTCTAAATTTAGTGCTTATGGAAATATTGTTGATTAGTGGAGTTTTTATGTTGGGGATTGAAATTTTGGACCGCTGCGGCACTAAATTTAATAGTAAGATGCCACCGCAGCATAAAAGATGTTTGCAAGGCAGCGCGGCAGCGCTTAAAGCTGGCTAGTTTTGCAGTTGAATTTTTGAAGTTTTGGTAACCTTATTTTGATAACAGACTTTTTATTTTGATTTGAGATAGCATTTTTGTGTTGCAGTTTTTTATGATGGCATATTTTAGGATATTTATTAAGTGTTTTTATAATAAAAAATCTTATTTGGATAACACTCTTTTTATTTTGATTCAAGATAGTGTTTCTGTAATGCGGTTTTTTGAGATGCTGTATTAGAAACTGATATGTAAAAAATAACTATTTAATAAATTTTATTAAGTTTTTTTTAGTTTTGCTGATGTAAATCACGACACCATCTCAAAAAAATTTTGAGATGGCGTCTTTTGCTCTGGCGTTTTTGAATTAACATATTGCACCAAATTGTCTCACATTGTTGCCTTTATGCTCCTTTGTGACTTGTGCTACAAGCCATCTTGTGGCATAGTCGATGGCTGTGATGATGTACTTCTTGCCTTTGCTTTCACCAGGCATAGGTCCCACAATATCAAACAACCATACCTTGAAGGGCTGTGTGATAGATATGGGTACTACTGACTTGGGTGGAGCTTTGGTTTGGGCGTACTTTTCACAGACCTCACATTGTTATAGTACTTCTCTGATATCATCTAACATGTTGGGCCACCATTAGCAAGTCTTAAGGTATTCATGCAAGTTTCTGCTACAGGTGTGTCCCAAGTCTCTGTGATAACAGAGGATTGTGTCAATCTTTTGTGTTGACAGAACGTAGGGTACCGTGTCACCATTTTGAAGGATTTGGTGGAGGGTACCATATACGTTTTTGAACAGATGTTTGTTCTTGAGGACTTTCTCTTGGATGTCCATTGGTGTGCCAGGTGGGAATCCTTCCTGGAGATTTCCCATGATTAACATGGGCCATTTGGGGTCACCATCAGTGCAGAGGATGTGTTTATTGTATAGCCTTGATAGGGCGTCTGCAGTAAGCATCTCTCTGCCTGGCTTATATTCAATTTGCATGGGGTATCTCTGTATGAGACTCATCCATTCAGCTTGTCTCCTTGACAGGTGTTGTTGTGTTTTAAAGAATATCAACAACTTGTGGTTGGTGAGTACTTTGAATGTCTGGGCTCCTTCTAGGTAACATTGCCATTTCATGAGACAGTTTATGATGGCAACCAACTCCTTATTGTGTATAGGGTATCTTTGTTTGCCGCCCAATAGCTTCCTGGATTCATATGCTACAGGGAGGAAGTCTTTCTGTTCCGTTTGGATATGGAGGACTCCTCCTATGGCATAATCAGAGGCGTTGTTTCTAGCTCATAGATACCCTCGCGGTTTGGATATTGCAAGATGGGGGCGGTGACCATGCGCTCTTTTAGCTGGCAGAAATGTTGATCTTGTAGAGGTGTCCAGACAAACTTGGTTGTTTTCCTTGTGATGGCTGATAGGGGAGCTGTTAGGGCGCCCCAGTCAGGGATGAACCTGCATACATAAGCTACCATTCCAAGGAAAGTGCGGAGTTTGCTCTTGTTTCTTGGGGCTGGCATCTCTGTTATAGCGCGTATTTTGTCTGGATTGGGCTTGATACCGTCTTTGCTAATGATATGACCAAGGAAGGGGAGTTCAGTTTAGAAGAACTCACATTTGGATGGTTTGGCAATTAGTTGGTTTTCTTGCAGGGTACAGAGGACTGTGTGGATGTCTTCCCAGTGTTGTTGCAAGTTGGGGCTATAGATGATGATGTTGTCTAGGTAGATGATTGCTCTTTTCCTAATGTGTTCCTTGAATACTTCATTCATGAAAGTTACAAAAATATTGGGAGCGTTTGTCATGCCAAAATTGAGAACAACACATTCAAAGGATCCATATTTAGCCCGAAATGCAGTCTTTGGGATGTCTTCAGGTTTCACACAAATTTGGTGATATCCTGCTGTCAAATCAATTTTTGTGAAGATTTGGGACCCCCCCAGGCATTAAAAAGGTCATCAATTAGGGGCAGGGGATACCTGTTCTTTATTGTGACTTTGTTGAGGGCCCTTTAGTCTGCGACTAGGTGGAGGCCTCCATCTTTCTTTGCCACAAATAAGAAAGCGGCACCAAAGGGTGATTTTGAAAGTCTGATGAGGCCTTTCTTGAGTGCTTTGTCAAGGTAGGCTTTCAGAGCGCCGTCTTCTTATGATGTGAGGCAGTAGATGGGTTGCGCCTTAGGCATGCTACCCTTTAAGTTGATCTCATGTTGGATACCCCAATCAGGGGGCAGTCCGGGTAATGATTCTTGGAATACAGAGGGAAACTCATTGACTAGCTGGTCTCTAATTGGTTTTTTTTGTGCTGAGTTTCTGTGTTTTTGAAGTGGATGACCTCATACATACATGTGCTCCAATTGATTTTGCTGATGTCAGTTTCTTTCTCTGTTTCCATGATCTTTACAAATATGTGTTCCCTCATGAGGGTGTCAAGGTGTGTCGGGTACATGTGATGGTGGACCTCTCCTTGCTGGATAGTGAGGGTGGCACTTTCCCAGTCTATGTGAGGTTTTGCATTTTGCATCCAATCTAATCCAAGTATGATATTCTATTTTGGGATTGGGATGATAGGGCCACTAATTGTTGTTTGGATGTCTCCAATTTGGGCCCGGAAAGGTTTGGTCTCACGGGTAACTGGTGTGCTGCGGTTGTCTGCCATGATGACTCTTTTGACGTTACTTCAAATGGTAGGTAACTTCATGAGGTCTATGAAACTCTTGTTAATAATCAATTGATTGGCTCCAGTGTCAAATAGCGCTGTGCCCTGGTATCTTCAAAAACGGGAAGGATAGGTAAGGAGTTTATTTCCAGATTGGGCGGCAAACAGGAGAGGGTTGCTGGAGAGAACCTGGATCATGGTGATGGAGTCCACGTCCTGTTCTCTGTACGAGTCTTGTGAAGAGGGGGAGGGTGGCTTGCCTAAGCACTCCCCTGAGCTTTTCCCTCCTTGTTGGTATATTCAGTGCTAGCCTGGTTGGCTTGTGCAGTGTGATTCCTGTTGCAAGGTTGGGTACTGTTGGCTCGGTTGTTTTGCTTGTTGGGGCGAGGCTCTCTCTTAGCTGCAGGGTTTTCCTTGTGCTTGTTGGTGGCGTGTAGATTGTCAGACTTCTGAGCTGTGTGTTTTTCTTCAAGGAATACATCCTTGAGGTTCTTGCGGAGGGTCATGTCAAACTGTCGTCTGATATGTGTGGGAAGGCCATTGTAGAAGTCCAGGCGTGGTCCAGGTTCATCAAAATTGATGGTTCTGGGCGCACGGTCACATAGTCTCTCATACATGGTGATGTATTCCTCAATGGTTCCTGTCATTTTGAAGGTTTGGAGTTTGGTCATGATTACTACGTCTGAATCCTTCATGGAGAATTTTTTGAGGAATGTAGCCTTGAACACTTCCCAGTTTTCCTTCTGGTCAGGATGTTGGGCTAGCCATTCAGTAACAAAGCGCAAAGCAGTCCCTGTGACGCAGAGGGCAACTTTGCTAATCCAGATTCTTTGGGGGTACTCCACTTGTTTAAACTTGCTATCAGTGCTGTTGATCCAAAGAGAGACGTTCTCACGGCGTAGTCCTGCGAAGGCGCCAATATCAGTGGTATGTAAACGTTGAAACACGATGTTGGGTATCTCAGGTTGCGTAGACACTGTTGTGGCTGGCGTGGTAGGGAACAGACTGCAGGTTTTGAGGGTGTTGTACTGGTTGATGGGTACAAGGAGATTATTGTAGATGACAAGTCCAGGGGGAAATCTTGTCCTACTTCATAATCTCTCCAACCGTTAGGGAGTGACATTGCTTAGGTTCTTTTCTTGGGAGGAATTTTTCCTTTAAGTTGGGTAGGTATGGATAACCTACCTGTGCTATCACTGTCAAGTATATACTTCTAGGAAGTATAATAAACAAAATAAAGGGGAAGCTTAAGAAGAGAATGATACTTTATTGAATATGAATATAGCTAAATATATAGTATCATGACAAGCCACATGTTGTCCATATACATCATGGAGGTCATGGGGTTTATTTGAGTAATGTTCCTCTTGAGTCACGAGGCTTAATCAAGTTGTGTTCCATTTAGGACCTGGATTGAGGGATCCCCGTCATAGATGGTTAACTGATAAAGGTGCCACCAGTTTATTGGCTGGGTGGTGAACCACTTGGTGAGCCGCTCAGTGATTTACTCAGGGTGTTAATTCCCTGAGAGGGAGTAATTGAAGATGTTGTGACAATATACTAGGTTTATATCTTGATAAATGATAGATTTTTAACCCCAGATTATTGTTCAATTCCTATTAGGATTAGATTACCTTGCATTCAGGTATAGTGGTATAACATTACTAAGGGACTAACTCTCACCCAAAACTACCAGCAGTCTAAATCATGACACTTACCTAGTCCAAGGCTTGGGAAAATGAAGACAAGGCAAGATCTTGCATCATGGCTGGCTCTGACCATGTAAGGCAAGGCAGATAAAATGGTAAGCTATGTTATCTGAACCCTAGCAACATCTGATAGAGTATGGGACACACACTCCAGGCAACCTCCCTACTGAAAAACCACCTGGGGAGGCTGACTCTTGGCAGTGAGAGGTTTCAAAACTGTGGGGTTGACCCCCAGTAAGGCTTCACAAAAAAGCCCATTGTCCCTCAATTCAACTTTCCTGGCACATGAAGCCAAAAGCGGAAGCCAACTCAAATTACCAAGCAAGGAAACATGAACTACCAGTAATTCAAATTTAGAACAAACTTGATTTAGTGCCTACCTCATTAACAGGATCAAGCCACCCCCTACCCATTCAAATGATTGATCAGTGGGAATCTTGTTCCTACTAAAGGATTCAACTAAACTATATAATATATCATATTACAATAAAGACATTATTTAATTTCCGATCATTTTCCTTGTAACTCTGCTAGTACAGCACAGTTACGACAACTTGTTTGTTTTAATAGGTGTCCAAACTACAGTAGCTGGTTTAAAAATATGGGACATTATTTTTCTTGTTATGCCTAGGCGCCAGATTGGTTATTTTATAACTTAATCACATTATTCATATTCAAATTATTCAGAAAGAGTAAAATACAATCAATCCCAAATATTTAATTGATCTTGGGCTTGGGTGATTTTTTAAAAAATAATTCATTGATTTTATAATTGAAAATTGCAACTTATAGTACTACTGAAAATATCTTAAGTGCTACTACAAACCAAAAATATTTATGATGAGTTGCATGGGAGAGTAATAGCAGCCCCAAAGCTATAAATGCTATTACCCTATCTTTGGCTCATCATAAATATTCTTAGTTTGTTTCAGAAAAAAAGGTTGTTGTTTTTGAAAGACTGATAACTCTATTTAAAATACACCCTCTAGTAAGCTGCCCTACTTCATGAACTTGCCCCAATACACTACTAGCATCTTCTGATATTTTTGTTTCTCTGATATCATCACGTGATTTCAAATGATAAAATATCTCAGAATATTCTGAGAAGCTTTCAAATGTTAAAGGTGAAGTATATAACTTCCCATCTTTCATCAAATATGAAAGATTAATGCGCAGATTTTTAACTTCAAGCTCTCTTTTTATAGGCCTAAATTTCCTTTCATAAATATAAAAAAATGCTTTTTGGGAAACAATTGAACCAGTTAAAGATGAATTGTATAATTCTTTTCTTCTTTCTTCTTTCTCACAAATATTTTTTAGATCATTAATGTTGTTAATATAAAGTACATTTTCTTTTTCCTTTAAAATTTTTGATATTACACCAAAGTGACCATCAACAATGCTTTTTCCATGGCATTCAACAAAACGGTTATATTTTATGGAACCCTTAATATATTTAGGTGCCTCTTTAAATAAGTAATATAAAAATTCATATGATCTAAAATGATTTCCATTATCTGTCCATACTTTTATATTTTTTATTTTTTTAAATCTATCTAATTTAAGAAGACTTATTAGACATTCACCTGAAAATAAAGAATCATGTGATAATATTTGAGACAAAAAATCATGATATTCATATTTAATTTTATTGTTTTCTTTAAAAACTAATGCAAACCCTAATAATGAGATTGGTTTTTTTGAATAAAAACAATTATTGGTCTTAATTGGACCACCTCCAACCTTTAAGTTTTCTTTATAATCTATAACTACAACACAAGACTCATCATCTAGTTCATTAATATCTTTTTTATATTCACAATTTTGATGAACATAAAAGTCTTGGTGCTGATTAATAGTCTTTAAGTCATTGTCTATAGATTCTGGTAATGGTAAGTTTTTACTTTCACATTCTTCCTTCTTTTTTTCTAGTGAATTTTTTAAATTACAAATATTGCACATATCGGTTTGTTTTTTACTTTTTATTTATATTTTTAGGGATTAATTTATAGTAAGTGGAAATTGAAACTGAAATTTCATTTTTTATTTTCATATTTTCATATATTTCTTTTTTGTTTTAAGTAGAGAGTATTTAATTTCAGTTGAGTAATTACTCATCTCTTTTTCTATATCTTTATAAATTTTTTCAGGCACTTTTTTTGTAAACTGGCTTGTTTCAAAATAATTTTCCAGCAATTTTTAATTATTTTTTTAGTTATTTCTTTTTTTAATGAATAGTTATTATTTTTTTTGGCTTTTTTTGTTTAAGCTTACATTTTTATTTTTATTTATGTTTCTTGAGTATTCAAACTCACTTTTGGTTATATTAAACCCCATATCATTAAGCTCTTTTAAAGAGTAACTGGAAGTAACCAGAGATCGCAAGGCTGGGAGATGTTTTTGGGGAGAAGATTTCATGAGATTCTTTAAGTTTTCAATGAACTCATTGCCTTTTTGATTTTGAATAGTTGGCAGGAACTGAGCTTTCCCAAATTCAGTTTGATTAAGGAAGTGCTTGATGAAATTATCAAGATCATCACCAGCAATAAAGAGGAATGCCTTTTTTAACATTGCAATTCTCTCTCTTTTTGTTGAAGCTCCCAAGGAAAAAAAGGGTAGCATGGAAGAAGTAAATTTAACTGAGGACATGGTAGTATTTTGAATCTGTAATTAGGTCAAATCTTTGATGTGTGCCTTAATGTTGGAGTAGTTATGATCAGAATGTGGCCTTTGAATGGGGTCTTTTGGATTAGAAGCTTTGTGGTGCTTTAGCTCTTATATACCAAGCTAAATGACACCATTCTGAAAGAAATGATGTGATAGCTTTTATTATAGTTTGAACTTGAATTTATGTTTGCAGAAATTAATTAAATACCCAGTTTTCATGCACAAGTGATATATGTGAAGCAGCTAAGCATTATTATTACATCATATCCTCTTTGTAATCAATGCAAATCAATTAAAATGATGTATTCAGTTAATTGTAACTCTTCCGCATATTTTTAAATGATAAAATATTAAAGAATTCCATTTAAAGAATGCTCAATTTGAGGTTCAAAGCTCACTTGAACCTTAAAATCAATCTAAACGGTGATAAAAACATCCTAACTTCAAACTATCATAAAATCCTAGAGAATTGAGCTTTTTAAATAAAATAAAATGCAAAAATAAAGCTCTCAATCTTATCTTTAATTTCTTTAAATAAAAAACATCTGTTGTGTATTCAAAAAAGAGTATTTATTAGCTTTGAAGTGATCTACTTTATATCATTAGATATAATCATATAATAAAATCTGGATTATGCTCTTTTAAATTACTTTTGCTTTAATATTGAGCATAGTATAAATATTAAAATTTTTACACCAATAGAAAGATAAGATTCTTAGCTTCATTTTGATAGTTTACAGTGTGAAAAAATATTAATTTTTTATTGAGTTATTAATGTTTTAAATATAAATTGTGTAATTAGTTACTTTTTCAAAATCGAACTGTGTTATGCTGCGACTTGAGCAGCATGTGCATTAGAAAATGGCCTAATCTCTAAAATAATAACCCATATGTAACAATCTGCCAATGAGAGAACTATCATGGGACAAATTAACAAAAATAATAAGTGTACTTTTTCAATGGAATAATTTTTTGTGAAAAATGTCGCTTTGATAGCTCTTGACTTTTTTACCGATTCGAATTTTGGTTTAGGATTGATATTCAATAAAAATTCCGAGACCTGTCTAAGTGGCTGACCAATTAAAGATAAAATTTGGTTAAACATATATTTGCATTTTATTTCTAGCGAATCTGATTATTGGGGCGCACTCAATGGATGATTTTTAATTCCTCATAAATTAGATTTAAGACAAAACATTGAGCTAGAGTTGATTTAGAAGGACTGGCAATTGGTATTGTTGCTTTCAAGGGTAAAGGTTCTTGAAACTTGTGAAATCATAATAATGATCCAGTTTCGCGGCAGTGGATGGTGGCAGATCTCCATGCTTCCGATAGAAAACAGAACGGATCCCACTGTGACGCATTGTGAATGTTTATCCGAAGCGGAGACCCAGCTAAATAAAGGGATTTTTCTTCGATCCTCCCATGAGAATAGTTAATACATAGCCAATATTTGGATCTGGATAAAGTAACTAAACCAGGAAATAAAGATGCGATTACGAGTAATGACATTTGGGATCTGGAGTGGGCTGCGGATTTTCATCCATAGAAGTCTGGTTCAACCTTGAGAGAAACTGGATCCATATCACGTGATGTTTGCTGCCTTCTAATGAGGGTTCTAAGTGTAGTGTTGATCAATCAAGAGGATGTTAGGTGGAATTTTAAGCACAATAACTGCATAAGGTTGTTGTGGCGGATAAAGTTAATTAGATTAGGCAGTTTAATTTTTAACTGGAGTTATATGTGGCTGATAGTCATCCAATTTATATTGAATAAAGTGCGTGATTTATTTTAGGCTAAATGCAAGTTTACGCTTAGCTGACTCCAGAAGAGATAAATCTGCTTTGTTGTGTCCCAACATATTGAAGATCTTGAGTTGAATAGGAGGCAGTTTAATTCCTGAACAATTCTACCGATATTAAGTGGTGGTTTCCTTACCGAAGTGGAGTTAAGACAGTGCTGGTGGGAAAGTAAGTGAGGTGTAGTGGAAATAATTCCCCTATCTTTCACATACTTGACAAGACGCTGGTGGCTTTAGTTGCACCTTGAGGAATAATATCGGCCAAAATATTCAATGATCGAGTTTGTTGGATTCAAACCTTTGGGCTTGAAGCCATTTTTTTAACATGATTAATGCATTCAGAATGCGGATTCAGTGCATCTATTTATTTGTTTTATATCCAAACTAAAACAAATATGATTTTATTAACCAAAAAGGTTTGTTTAGATTACCCTTACGCTGTTATCAGATATAAGTCTTGTTGGTTTAATATTGATTTAAAAATTTATAGAAAATGTTCATCCAATTGGAATAAAAGCAGAATGACAGTGGAGTTTCTTATTGGCCAATATATCAAGTAACTCAAGGAAAATATAAAAAATTAAATCAGAAAAGCATATTCTACATCACAGTCTAATACTGTAATTTTCATAGCTGTTGAGATGGACAAATCAACGTCAGATTAGAGCAAACTAAAGTTGCATATATAAAAAAGATAGCATTGAACACATAATTTGGGGCAGAAAGATATTCCATCAATTATTTTTCTGTCAAATTTGATCTAGCTAAATTTTTCTTCATATGTAAAAGCTTTAACTTTGCAACAATAAAAAGAGTCAAATATAAAATAAATAAAACCTTTTCTATAAATCTTATTAATTTTTACTTTTGATGTTCTTATTTTATTTTGTGGCAGTGAAGTTTAATTTAATTTGGTTTCAAAAATAAAGATTTAAAATTAAGCCTCTTAAATACAAAAAAGATTAAAAATAATTATTTGTAAAGCATAGCTTTTATTAGTAAATGTTGTATATTTAATTTTTTGATTTATTGTAAAGCTAAAAAAAGTACTCACAAAGAAAATTATACTTGGATCAAATTTGACAGAAAATCAGTTGGCAAAAATAATTGACAAATATATCCTGCCCCCATAATTTGATATAAATTAATGTTGTCACAACATCTACAATTACTCTCGCTTGGAAAAGTAACTCCCCAACTGATGAATAACTGGTGGCCCTTTTATCAGACACCCATCTTATATGAGGATCAAAAATTTCAAATCCTAATCAGAAAACTATCCAGACAAACCTCATGACTACCATGATGTACATGGACAGCATGTGGCTTGCCATTATACTATATAATCCTCAATATTCATATCAAATAAAGTATCACTATCTTCATAAATTTCCTCTTTATTTTATTTATTATACTTCCCAGAAGTGTATACTTGACAGTAGTAGTACAGGTAGGTTATCTACACCTACACAACTTGAAAGAAAAATTCCTTCAAAGAAAAGAACCCAGAAGATAGCCCTGACCACTGGTTGGCAACAATATGAAGAAAGACAAGATGTCCCCACAGGATACACTGCCTATAATAACATACTAATGTCCACTGAACAATAAAAATTTATTGGTACCCAAGGAGTACTAAACCTGCCCCAACTCAAGACAAACCTGAAATACCTAACATTACATTCCAACGTCTCTGTGTGCAGAAAAAGGGACATTCAGAGGAGTACAATGAGAAAAGGCCAATCTCTGAATCTAAAGTACAAAAAACAAGTTTGCACAAGTTGGCTATCCCTGAAGACTCTGAGCTAGTAAAATTGCTCTCAAAGTAACAGGCACAGCCTCCCTTTTTTGTGAGTGACTGGTTTGAGAGAAATCCAGACCATAGCAAGGACCGGGATCCATTCAAGAAAGTCTTTCTAGCAATTTTTTGTAAATAATTCTGATGTAATGATCATGACAGAAATAAGAGCCTTTAAAATGATGGTAATCATTGAAGAGTATATTGTAGCATATGAAGACATACATGATTGAGCTCCTGACACCATCAACTTTGATGAGGCTGGTCCATGTCTAGACTTCTACAATAGTCTCCCCCACACACATCAGACATCAGTTTGATATGAGTTGCTACAAGAACCTTCAGGATTTATTCTTAGAAGGAAAATAAGCCACTAAAAATACAATGGCCTATGTCAGGGCCCAGATTGGGCCAGACAAATCCCTATGTTACATAGGCTTGTTGCCCACACTTGTGTGATTGCGCAACCAATTGATTGTGTCACTGAGCTCATTAATTGACTTAAAAAAACTTAATTTGAAGCAGGGAATCAAACCCTGGAAAGAGCCAAACCTGGGGCTAATTGAAAACTGTTTCAACACCAAGAAAAAAGGGGTTTAATTGGCCCACCCTCTCTAAGACCAAGAAATTAGGACTTGGGCTGCCACATGACCCCAAAATCCCCTGCCATCTTCCCCAAGACAAGAACAGTGAAAGGATCCTCTTAACTGACAAATCAGAGCCTGTCTATGGGATCCAGCTTAAGAATAACTCTTCAACAGCCAATAAGGAGTTGACAGTAAGTACAATTGCAGTTTCCCAGCAGGATATAGCTAGGAAAACTGGCAACCCTTTCCTTGTTGATATCTTTACATAATAAACAATTGTCTTTATGCCATTTAACCATTGGAAGATTACAGGACTTTATTATACTTTTATCACTTTAACCTTGTTGTTTTCCTTCTACAGAAAATACCCACCAACCCAACTGGTCCAAAGGAGCGTCAGGCAAGATACACTTGCCCAGAAAGAACCAGTTACTCCTTCTCCTGCCAGGGTTATTGATCAAATTGTAGACCCTGCCCACCTTCATCTCTTGCACCAATGTTTCCTCTGTGCCAGCCAGCCCGTTGATCAGATGAGCAAGTCTATTGAGGATTATCCCTATCCCTCATAAAATTACAGTAAGCTTGTATTTGCCTATGCCACCCTATTGGCTTTCACTAAACAAGTGATTCCCCATATGGGTGTTTGGCAACCCTGGGCCTCTGCTGTGAACTACATGTTGAGGATTGCCCCAGTTATGTACTGGGTGTTCCAGGCCTGCCCTTTGTCACCGTTTTCTGACAAGCCTGATACCACACCTGGCCATAAAAGTCTACATTTGATCAAGAAACAAAATGAGAGCCCCTCTGCTAGAAAAGATACCTGTCCTAACAAACAAGGAAACCAAATCAACCATCTCAACCCTTGAGGCAGAAGCTGTAATAAACAAGAAAATCAGATGAGTACCAACACTGCATCAGAGGAGGTAAAAGCTCAGGGAAGTGCTTAGGTGAGCTGTAACCCCTCTTTACAAGACTTGTACAGAGACCAAGATGTGGATTCAATCATAATGATCCAAGTGCCCTCCAAAAATCCTATACTATTTGCTGCCCAAACTGGAGATAAACTCCTCACTTACCCTTTCTGTTTTTGCAGATATTGAGACACAGTATTATTTGACATTGGAGCACACCAACCTCATTAAATTACCTGCAACTATAGGCAATTTCAAGTGTGTGATCATGGCAGACAATAAGGTTGCCCCAGTTGCCAGGGAAGCTAAACCCTTCCGGGCCCAAATAGTGAACTTAAAAACCACTCTTGGCAGCCTCATCATCACAATACCTGAGTATGATGTAGTAATTGACCTAGATTAAATGAGGAAGACAAAACCTCACATCAACTGGGAAAGCTACACTCTCACTATACAACAAGAAGAGGTACCCCATCAATTCTACCCTACACATCTTGACACCCCTATGGGGGATCATGTATTTGTAAAGATTAAAGAAGCAGAGAAAGAAAAGGATATCAGCAAGATTGACTAGAACAACTGTACATACAAGATTATCAATTCCAAAAAATACAGAAGCCTCACAAGAACAGGATCCCATAAATCAAAATTTCATCCAAGAATTCTCCTCTGTATTCTAGGAAAAGCTGCCAGGGTTACCACCTGATAGGGGTATTTAACACAAGATTGACCTAAAAGAAAGTATCCCTAAAGCTTGACCCATCTACCAGTTAACACCACAAGACAATGACACACTAAATGAATACCTATATGAAGCTATGAAAAAAGGACTCATCAAGACATCCAAATCATCTATTGGTGCAGCTGTCTTCTTTGTAGCCTAGAAACATGGAGGGTTATACTGTGTTAAAGATTACAGAGCTCTTAAGATGGTCACAATTATGAACATATATTCTCTGCCCTGATTGAAGGCCTCTTTGACGCTTTAGAAGGATCACAGTTCTTTGCAAAGATTAAATTAGAGGAAGGATACAGTAGTTTTAAAAGCTATGGCAGCAACCAAAAATACTTCAGATTTAAACAAAATGATTTCAGATTTGAACAAAATCCAAGTTGCGCAAGATTCAGGATTCAATTAATTTATAAAATTTCAGGTAATAAATGAACTGTCAAACACAAAACAAAATTTCACTAGACCATTATACAAAAATTATATCAAACATCAAGCAGTGTAGTTCAAACCACAAACAAAATAAACTGACACAACAAGTGAAATGGATGGATGCTATTCCGGAGTATATTATAATCCAATCAGGATTCATATGAGGCACCAACAGAAGGACTAAAATGAAACAAAATTTGAGCAATCTAGAAACAAAATTCCTCAAGCACAAAACAAAATGAAGTCACACAAGATGTGTAGTATGAGCAGCCTAAAATAGAAAATTATCAATTTAAAAGCCAATCAATAGCTATCCAATTTAGGAAAAGAGGCATTTTATTCATTTTCATGGCTCCTGATTTGTATGAAATGGTTTTGAGAACCTTCTAAATGTGGACTCAAGATTACAATAAAAATAAACCATTAAAATTTTAAAATTTCTACTTTTAGTGATTTTATCCTAGGTTTTGTTTCAAGATGGTTTTTACTAGCAGCATTTTCAATGGCACCAGAAGCCAAGCTATCAGCAGCCAAACCAGCTTCAATGGAGGCAAGGCTCAGAACGTGGAGGCACCTGTTTACACCCAAGCCTTTGAGGCGGGTAACAAGGAAGCTGACCTGTTACTGACCCCCGACCCATATGGCTTTGAATTGTTCAGTAGTCACTTAGTGTCTAGCTCTGCCCCTGCTCCCATACCCACCCCCGCACAAGCTGCCTGTCAACTAACCAATCAAGATGGCAATCTTGATTTGGAACAACTTCCTGTCACTGGCCAACCTGCCCCCCCCTCAGCCAATCAAGCTTTAGCTCCCGCGGCCCAGCGCCCCAAACAACAAATCATCACTGCCCAAATTCTGCAGGAAATTGTGGTACTAAACCTACAGGGTCTGTCATGGGACCAGATAGCCGCCCAGTTGCAATTCACCCAAGCCACAATAATGCAGGAATTCAAATACTTAATGAATAAGGGGAATCTTATTGGGACAGCCAAGAAGCCAAAGAAGGCCCCTAAGTCCCAGATAACCAATGCCTACCCAATAATGCTTGACCTCCTCCAGTGGGCCCCCAAGCTTCCCCTAACCCAGGTCCGCAAACAGTTTGCACACCATAACATATGGGTCTCCAAGCGCATGGTGCAGCTCTGGATGCACAGAAAGGTGGCTTCCATACGGGTTCTTACCAATTTTGCCAGCACCCATGGGATGGTGCTGAGGATTCCCTGTATGATATTGACATCAAATCAACCCTGGTCCAATGCCTGACAAGTTTTTCAGATGACACATTTTCATCTCTTACTATAAACTATCCATAGCTTTTGATAATTTTGGCGCCCAAGGAAGAGCTGTCACCCAAAAAGGGAGGAAGAAGGTCAAGAAGGGGACGTTTAGTGGTGCATTTCTGGCTGTTTCAGCCAAGGGTTTTGTCTACTATTGGACAAACCCAGATTTCACCAATGGCTACAAGTACAGCCACATCTTTGGTGGATTACTTGACTCCTAGGATGGCTCAAATTCCAAGCACTGGGTTTTTTTGAGCCACCAGATGGAGGGTAGCTCCACTGCCCTCAAGGCCATCCAGGGACGCGGGCACCAGGCCTCAGTCTACCCCGCCAGTCACGCAGACATCCATCTGGCAGATGTTGTGTTCTTTAATATTGGGGATACACTCCAGTAGTGCCACCCTCAGGCTTTCAACAACCTATATCTTGGGGTCCTTGACCACAATTCTCTCTTTGGTCACCAAATGGTGGCTGACTTGTTTGCCCAAATTGTCTTCCATATGAAAATGGGCAACCAATCACACAAAGATAAGTGCATATCACCTTGTGCCACTGTCACCTACCATCCCATCCAGCCAATAACAGACAAGGAATATGACAAGCATTATATGGCAGCCATCATGCTCAATCCTCCTGCCTCTACCCCCGCCGCCACCTCCACCTCCACCTGACAGCCCCACTCACCCAATCCCAGACCCCCCAGGCCAGCAACACCTCTACATCTTCCTTCCCACACTATTCTGCCTACTAGGCATCACGCTTCCCTGCCCCAATAAACCCCCTGTTACCAAACATTTTCTATTTATATTATTGTTATTTTGAATTTCAATTGTTCATGTTCTCTTTGTTTATAGTTGGTTTTATTTTTTATGTTCAGCTTATTTCTATAAAATCATATATTTACTATGCTGTGTATCTAGATCCAGAACACAGTTATTTTTAGTACTCAAACACAGCCCCCCGTGAAAATATTAACAACAATTTGGTGATCAGCTATATTTGAATTAGAAAATTATAGGTTAACTGTTTTTAGATAAAGGTGTTACTTATCCAAATTCAAAACCTTAATGATAAACTTTAAGCCAATCAGGAGCCAAGTGATAAAGTGATTGTTGTGACATAAAGGGACATTCAATAATTCTTTGGTGCATGTGCGCTAATTAATCTGATTAGCTGGGTATTTTGCTATTGCCACTGTGGCAAGTTGTTGGTGGACTAGTGCTAACCCAGCAGCTGATTTGGCACTAGTCCACCAACAACTTGCCACAGCGGCAATGGCGCACAATGGCAAAAGATCCAGCCAATCAGATTAATTAGCACACATGCATCAAAGAATTATTGAATGACCCTTTATGTCACAACAATCACTTTATTACTTGGCTCCTGATTGGCTTAAAGTTTATCATTAAGGTTTTGAATTCAGATAAGTAACAACTTTATCTAAAAACAGTTAACCTATAATTTTCTAATTCAAATTTAGCTGATCATCAAATTGTTGTTAATATTTTCACAAGGGGCTGTGCAAAGCGCCAAAAATAATATGGCAATTATGAAAGCAATGCCAACACAAAGCAAACAACACATATCAAGATGAGCGTAAAACATATACACAATGGGTAAAAAGATGGGATAGTGTAGCAAATGGGAAAACAAACAGGAATAAACAAAGAGGCAACAGTATCAGAATAATACAGATTTTATTGGGGGTAAAGCTATAAAAACATATAAAAAGGTTAGTAAAAAAATCAAATGAGAGAACTCAAAAAACTACTCAAAGACCTCAACTTGGCAAATGCCAAAATCAAGGACATTGACCTTGCGGTCAAAGCCAAAGTTTAGTCCGCCGTCCTTGAAGGGGACAAAATTGAAAAGGTTTCCACCAAAGCACTCATGGCCAAGATTCCAGACACATAAGAGAAGACCATTGAGTGCCTGCTCAACATTCAAAAAACAGTGGTTGAGGGCTTGCAATTCAAGTCCTTTGCCCTCTCTGCGTCATCTGTCTAGATGGACGGCCCTGAGATGTATGCACATCTCAAGCCAGCAAAGCGCGCCAGGAAAGAGGACAATGAATTGCCAGCGCAATTGCTTGCGCCAAGAATGGCA